>OU696580.1:3428701-3466201 GCA_916048095.2 Sacculina carcini | reverse complement strand
GAAGGGCAGGATGATGACCGCATCTCAACCTGGCCAGATGACACATTGCTTGCATATTGTTGTTGTTATTGTAGTTTTTCAATTCTTACAATAGCATCGACTAATTTCAAGAAACAGAACGGTAAGAATTGTAATCAACGTTTAAGTTATATTTTATGTTTATCATTTTTTTGTTTCTTTCTGTTATTTCGATTATTTGATGTTCTTGAATAATATTTTAGCATTTGAGTCAGATGCCTATCTGCATTTGAATTATATTATAATCACAGCAGATACTTAGATTGTCTGAATCATAAAGTCTTTGCTATAAAACTCAGTTTTTTGTTCACGACTGTGATTACCATCATGCAGCATTTGTGTGTATATGTGTATGCGTGTGTGTGTATGTGTGTATGCGTGTGTGTGTGTGTGTATTTGGTGTGTCAGAATTGTCTAGGTGTTTTGTACGCGGTTTATTGTGACAATATGCGATATGAGCTGGAGGTTCTGGTGGGAAACATTCTCGGCGCTGTTGAGGTATTGTTTGTGGCTTTCCCATTCTCTCTCTCTCTCTCTCTATCTATCCACTCTTCATGTTGCTTGATACTTCCCTGCCTGTGAATTGTGCTCGGTTAACTCTGTTTGTAAGTGTTGGTGGCTGAGGTTCAGTCGACCGAATGATGCCGCTTTCATGCCGTTGTGTCTAAACACGCAATGAGGCCGTTGAACAATAATCGACTGATAGCCAGTACACGTAGTGTGGCGGCAATGCACTGTCACAACAGACAGCTCTGTGTGTTTGTGTCACAACAGAAAGCTGTGTGTGTGTTACAACAGGCAGCTGTGTGTGTGTTACAACATACAACTGTGTGTGTGTTACAACAGGCAGCTGTGTGTGTTACAACAGACAGCTGTGTGTGTGTCACAACAGACAGCTGTGTGTGTGTCACAACAGGCAGCTGTGTGTGTGTGTGTGTCACAACAGACAGCTGTGTGTGTTACAACAGGCAGCTGTGTGTGTGTTACAACAGACAGCTGTGTGTGTGTCACAACAGACAGCTGTGTGTGTCACAACAGACAGCTGTGTGTGTGTTACAACATACAGCTGTGTGTGTGTTACAACATACAGCTGTGTGTGTGTTACAACATACAGCTGTGTGTGTGTTACAACAGGCAGCTGTGTGTTGACCTGCCATGTCGCTCTTTTACACCCTGATTCTATATCGTATATAATTTTATTTGATCCAAATAAAATCTGATTTGATCCAAATAAAATCTGAATTGTTCCAAATAAAATTATATTGGGAAAATTGAGTTTTAATTATAAAAAATCAAACAGATCTTATCTAAATATAATCAATGATTCTTCGTGATCCAGTGATACCCACTTTATTTCTACTTCAAAAGTATTTGTAACACTTTTATAGTCACCCTCACTGTGCTAAGTGGTGGAATTATTCCATAATTCTTTTTCAATAATTTCCACTAGTTTTTATTCGTCATTATTTGTGTTTGCATTATTAACACTAGCGTGTTGATCCGGTGTATTAATTGTTATTGTAAACTGATACATGGCGTGCATCGGCGAATTTCTACACAAACTTGCCAATAAGCTCCTATTTTCCATACAAATACTTTTGTATTCCTGTATTTTCCGTAGAAATACGGTCATTTTTTGGTTTTTTAATTCAAGCCCAATTTTTTCCATTAAATTTCATTTGGATCGAATCAAATTGCAAATAGTATAAATGATTCGTTGATAATTTATACGTCACTTTTTAGATCACCGTTGTTTTTGTCAATTGTTGTATATCAATGTGTGTGTGTGTGTGTGTTTGTGTATGTGTGTGTGTGTGTTTGTGTGTAGGTGCCCGAGTGTGGCGGTGGTTTGGTGAGGTTCAGTATTGGTGCCGGAGATAGGCAGTTTTATCAACCACCCGCCTGCTCATCTATACCCACCACTAACACCTCTGTTGCCACGCTCTTCAAACAACTCGGTCACACATCGACACACACACACACACACACACACACACACACACACACACACACACACACACACACACACACACACACACACACACACACACACACACACATACACACACACACACACACATTTTATTTGCATTTCATTTTTTAAACTATATAGTGTAATTTGTATATTATGTCTCGAATCCGCATGACACACACACATCGTACATACGTTCATATACACACATATACATTAACACACATACATATGGAACACACACACACCGACACACACACCGACACGGACACACATGAATATATAAACAAACATGAACAGAGACTAATTCACAATACAGACATGTGACAATATCATCAATGTGACACACACACACACACACACTAGCTATTTATTAATGTATTGCTAACGTGTCTGCATGTTGATATATGTTTAACATACTTGTACAATATTGTATTGTAAACATCAGGTGTGAACTCGTGTGTCTGTCTGTGTGTATGTTGGTGTGAGCTTGTGTGTTCGTCTGTATGTATGTGCGTGTATGTTGGTGTGACCTGGCGTGTCGTGTTGCGTGGACAGGCATCAAGCCTACAATCACGGTATTCTCGGCTGCCATGACTGAGGTGAAAATTCTCATGCATTCGTGTTCATATTGGCGCTTGACCGAGGCTTGTCACGGCTTCACGGCGCTCATGTACCCCTTCAAGTACAGGTGCCTCGTCCACACCACCTGTATCTGCATGTCTGTCCGTCTGTCTGTGTGTGTGTGTATGTGTGTGTGTGTGTTCACTTATTTCAGCTTGCGATCGAGCTGTCCCGTCTCCAAATAATAATGTATCCAGTTTTTTATTGAACGATTGAATTCTATTCGTTCTAACTATTCCGCTGTCTAAGATATTTAATTTGTCTATGCTCCTATAAGCAAAAACTGTCCTGTTTCATCTTCTGTCGGCATGTGTGTATGTGTGGGTGTTGTTATTGGCGTAATGCAATTCAGCTATGCACTTACATGTTAGCACGCCAGTCTGTTCACTCGATCTTCTCATTGTGATACGTTTTATTTTATTTTCTCTTAGAACATTTAGTACCGCGCTTTTTACACAGTCGCAAAAGTACATACACACACACACACACAGAGACATACACATACACACACATGCACACACATACACACACATACACACACATACATACATAATTGTTTACTTACGTGTTTAGTTGCACCTGGACCTGGGAAATATATGTATGAACATATATATGTATACATTGACTGTATGATCGTTAGTTTATGTAAAATTAAAAGTAAACATTATATAATGTTTACTTGAATCCATATTTGTGGCAGTGGCAATTGTTCATTTGTGCATATTGTATGTGTGTTAGTTTGTGTGATGAGATATTGTGGTGCCATGACGTGCATACACACACACACACACACACACACACACACACACAATGAGATGGTGGACAAATGCAGATTACTGGATGAAGTGTGTCAAACACACTAGAACAGCAATTCGTAACTTTTTTTCTCTGATTCCACATTTCTTAATGAGATAACTATTGTCTTTTTCACAACAACACTTAGAAATCCCGTAGTAGTTTGTATGTGAGTCCAAGCACAACCCAAGCGACATCCAAAAACTCAACCAGAAAAAACACAACGACAACCGCGTAATCACACAAGTGAAATCATTCACAAAGGAATACACAAATAATACAAACGCCAATAATACAAACGCAAATAATACAAACAAAGGGGTAACATGCGTAATATGGGATGCTAAATTGGGTAACAAGCTGAAAAAGGTTGGGAACCACTGCTCTAATAGAACGGCACATCTGATTAAACATCACTCAGACAGCTACAATATCAACGTGTCGATGGTGAAATTGCAATTATTTACCAGAAATTATATTTTAATTTTGCATTTTGTTAAATAATTATGTATACGTTACCTGGCTGTTTTTCGTCCATAAAATATATCGCATCTTGTCAAAATTATGTCTAGCTGGTCGAACAATAGAACGGCGGCCTCTAATTGAACGTCACTACGGGGAAATGTTTTCAAGAATAGAACGACATATCGGTCTAATAGATGCTACATCACTTGCACCACACAACAATGCATAACTTACTACATAAAACACATGCAATATATTTAGCATGTTCGTGTTGGCTGATTGTGTGCATGATGTGTCGTGGCGGTGACTGGTGGCGCCATCTGCTGGTGGGTGTGGCAGTTACGTGTACATTCCCGTGCTGCCCAGCTGCTTGTCCGAAGTGGTCACCACTCCCACGCCGTTCATCATGGGCGTCCACTCAGACGCCATCAACAACATGCCCGAGCTGGTCAGTGTGTGCATTTGTGTTCTTACCTAGTTGTTCTTAGCTAGTTGACTCCGCAGGAATGAGTCAAAGACTCGTGACTCCTGCCTTCCAAGTATCATATTTTATTTTGAATTATTGTATTGTTTTTTTATATTTACGATCTCCTCTGGTAGCTTGTTCCAATCATCTATCGCCCTATTGGGGAGATTAAATTTTTGAACGTCTCTTTTTATTCTTCGTTTCTGTAGACCAAATTTGTGACCTCTTTTTGATTTTGCCAATTCGAATATTATTATTATTATTATTAATTACAGGCAAATCCAGTAGCATGGGAAGAGTGCAAGCACTATTACCACCCTAAGGTGGCCCCATGTACCGGAAGCGCCCAAAAGATTAAGAGAGAAAGAGAGTTCGAAGAGAAATAAGTCTAGAAAGAGAGTTGGAAAGAAAATAATAAATAAATAACAATAAATAATAAACCATCATCCGATAACAATCCATAATTTCACTCCGCCCACGTTCCTCAATAAATAATAACAATCAACAATAAATATGTGATTCATTAAAAAACAGCCATCAATAAATAAGAATAAATATTAATAAATAAGTAATAAATAACAATCAAGAACAATACATATGATTCAAAAAAGAAACATCCAACAATAAATATAAATATGATTCAATAAGTAACAACAACACAAATAAATATGTTTCAATAAACAATAACACCAATAAATATGATTCAATAAACAACAACAACAATAAATATGATTCAATCTGATTAAATATGAATAAATCTGGATTTTGTACCACTTCTTTTTTCGAAAGATATTTATAGATTGCAATTAAATCCCCTCTTTTTCGCTTTTCCTCCAATGTCCACAGACCTAATTTACTCAATCTGTTTTGATAAGATAAGTCTCGGATGCTGCTCAAAATTTTTGTGGCCGATCTTTGTACTTTTTCCAATTTGGCTGTGTGTATGTGTGCTTGTGTGTGTGCGTGTGTGTATATGTGTCAGGTATATATATGTATGTGCGTGTGTCCGTATGTGTATGTGTGTCTGTGTGTTTGTGTGAACGTGTGTATATGTGTCAGGTATATATATATGTATGTGCGTGTGTCCGTATGCGTATGTGTGTCTGTGTGTGTACGTGTGTATATGTGTCAGGTATATATATGTATGTGCGTGTGTCGGTATGTGTGTTTGTGCGTGTGTATATGTGTCAGGTGTATGTGTGTGTGTATGCATGTTTGTGTGTGCTTATTGTTTATTGTCGCTGTCAGCAGTGGTAAGTGATCATGTACTAGCATTATTCGGCACATCATATGAGACTGACATATCAATCACGCCTTATTCTATTGTGACCTGGACTGGGGATCATGCGTGATTCTAGTCATAATCATGTCTTCATCGAAATATTTAGCAGATTAAATAATTGTTTGAATCATTCGCTTAAAAGTTGCTGGTATATGGGATTGCGGGACTGTGAGCGCAATCCTGTAATCTTACTATTTATATATATAGTAATTTTTAAGGTGTTTTATTTGCAATTTTCTTCATGGGATCTACGGAAGAAAAACTGCTAAGTTCTTCAAAACCAACCACATACTGCAGATATGTGGACGACATATTCATCCGTGTCAAATCTGTGCAAGAAATTGAATTTTCGAGAAATGCATTTGAACGGGAAACAAAACTAAAATTCACGAGTGAGTATGCAAAAAACGACAACTTGCCATTTCTAGACGTGCTGATAAACATCTACACGAAGCCGACAAATATGGGACTATGTTTTGAACGGCGCTAGTGAGTGCCCAAAAAGGTACCTGAGCTCAACAATAGCTGCGTACTTGAGACGAGCACTGACGCACTGTTCAAGCTGGCAAGCGACTCACGGCGAGCTGGAGCGCTGCACTCAAGTCCTTGTGAACAACGGATATTCAAACAGTGACAAATCAGCCGAAATAGCCAAAAAAATGAACCAGTACGTGGAGAAAATCGACGAAAGTATGTACTTATATGTATGTATATATGCATGTATGCACATGTGTGTATGTGATGTTGACGTGTGTGTGTGTGTACTCACATTTGTACTCACAGTTGTAGTTTACAGGAAATGAGCAGGGCTCAGGCTGTCCTGTCTCCATACCCAGATTTATCTAACCTATGCTTGAACTGTGCTATACTGTTTGATTGAACTATTTCTTTACCCAGACGGTTCCATATATCTATACACCTACTTGGGAAACTGTACTTCTTTATATCCCTTAATACCCGGGTTTGCTGTAGACATTTATTGTGTCCCCTATGGTCCCTCGTACTCCAAACCACCCAATCTTTCCTATCCAATCGTTCCATACCAATGCTGTGCTTGAAAACGTTTATTAAATCCCCCCTTTACCTTCTCTTTTCCAGTGACGACAACCCAATTTTCTCTAACCGTTTTTCATAATTTAACGAACTCAATGATGTTAACAGCTTAGTCGCTACTTTTTGGACTTTCTCTAACCTAGCGATATGTTTTTTTGTGTGTGTGTGTGTGTGTGTGAGTCAGTTGGACGTGGTGGTAGTGGACCTGGACGGCGGGTGTGTGTGTGTGCCGGAATCAGTGAGTATTGCTCCACTACCGGCCGGCTTGAGACACAGCACACACGCTCTGCTGTCAGCCCTGCTCAACCCCGATCTGCACGCCGCCGATAATGCATTCTCCTCTCCCCCGCAACCATCCCCACCTCAGGTCACCCCCCAACACGCACACACACACACACGTACAAACACACTTGTTTTCTATTGGGCAATCACATACAGACAATGGCAGCAGCTATGAGTGATATATAAGAGAACATGTCACTCCTGCAACAATGAACAATCTGTCTGCAACATTCAACATGCTGGCGCAATGTTGTTTCGGTTGTTTCATTGTGTTATTACCGCATCTATGCTATATCTCAACTATCTGTCCAAACGACAATGCAGTACTTCTAGTATCACCATTTGGTGCACGCACCACGTACACATAAACACACACACACACACACGCATGCACATAAACAAACACACATACACATACACACTCACACACGTACATGAACACATACAGTCGCACAAAACACACACACACACACACACACACACACACGCACACAACATATACACTGCGCGTTGTGTATTGCGTGCTAGATGTATTCAATATCTGTGTTTTATTCGTCGTAACTTATAATATTAGGGTTATCCATGAATTACCGACTTCAACTGATAAATATAGCTCAGTGGTTCTCAACCTTACTGTAGCTAATGAACCACACCAATTTCATACGTGCATTCGTCGAATCCTTTGTGTTTGTGAAGTATTATATGAGAAAAGTCACAAATCACGTACGATCAAGACAGTCACACAAGTAGGCTACTACAGAGTGGACCGAGTTGCTTGCAGCACAGATATCAAGACCAAGTGATGTGGCGTGATTAACTGCAGCCAATGATGACCAAGCAGAGCTTGACGTCACGAATCATACGCGAGTGAATGAACTAAAAACCGCTGAACCCCTGAACCACTGACTAACCCAAACATTAGGACTCGATCAGGTTAAGAACCATTGATATAGCTATTTCAATGAGATGATAGTTATGACGATGCATGATTGTGCGCGTGCAGGTGCTTGACAAGGAGATTCGTGCCGTGTTTCTGCGTCTGTTTGCTCAATTACTGCAAGGGTATCGCGACTGTCTGACGTTGATCCGCATCCATCCCTCACCCGTCATCACATTTCACAAGGTAACTCTCACACACTCATACACTAGCATACACACACACACGCGCAAGTACACACGTTTTATATGCTTAGGAAGATTATTTTTCCAGCTTCTAGAATTATTTTCAATTGCTTTAAATTATCAACCAATTCCTGAAGAATATTTTTCCTATTTTTCAAAATAGTTTCTATTTTTCTCAATTATTTATGATATTGAAAAAATTATTGTTTAATGTCTATAGTCATTTTTCAATCATTTTCAATTATCAATCAATTTCTCAAATTATTCACCAATTATTTGTCAATTTCAGAAATTAATTATTTCAATTTCTCAAATTTATGATTGTCCTATTGTAACGCACGCGATATTCGTGCGTCGTTGAGGTGTGTACGATATATTTCAGCGCCACTTTCACTATGCACCTGAGCGCACCTTAGCCGACGAACGGTGTTTACGCTGCCTGGCATATACAATATATTAATTCCCTATGGCAAAACGTCTACATCTGTACAATATATCAATAATACAACACCATATCAACGAATAAGACAATAAGCTGTTCTCAATATAGCAACTGCAAACGATAGCATATCAATATGAGCACCAACATACACAACATTGATCCAAACTCACACGATTTTTTAGCGTGCTGAATAATCGTGCAGTAATCATCCTAGAGCACCGCTGGGGAACATACATCCAACAGAATGCCGACAGATGTCGCTTTCGCTTAACCAGGCGAAACACCGTGTTGTTCGTGTGTGTTTAGACTTCATTTCTGGGCCAGCGCGGTCTGGTTAATTGTGCGTTCACAACGCGTCTGCTGGACTGCATGTTTTTCGGCGCATTTGTGTCGGAGCGCGGTCTGCCTTGGCGTCAGTGTGACTTGTTCGACCAGGTATACTGCAGCGTCACCAAGCTGCTGCAGCGACGCGACTCGTTCAACGACCCGGACAACAGTGCCGGATGTCATCAGCAATTAGTGCTGGCTCATATCAAGGTGAGTATCTGTGCCACTGCATGAGTACTCATATTATCAAGATGCTGCTAACAAAGTTGTGCTGTCAGGGTGCTACCGTCAGATTGTTCTTATCAAGATGTTGTGGACTCCGTGCTGTAGTTGTTAGCACACCCGCCTCACAAGCGGGAGGTCCGTGGTTCGAATCCCGGCGGAGCAGAATTTCATTGAGTGAATTCTATAATCCAACAGTCCCTGTCCACCCAGCAGTAAATGATGGTACCAGATATCAGCCATGCGTTGTGTCACGCATTCTGGGGAGGTGGTCCTCTCTAATACGTCTTCCGTCCTTGTGGCGTCATAGCGTGGAGAGGGTCGGTTCTGCGGTTGCAGCGAGCTGCACGGGACACACCTGTGTGTGTTCATAAGCTTCGACTTCTCCCCGTGTAGCAGCTGTCACTTAGGCCTTTAACCTTTATTTAATTTACTGTCACGATGTTGTCAAGATGTGAAGATATTGGCATTAAGATGTTGTCGAGGTGTTACCGTTAAGATGTTGTTGTCAAAATGTTCTTGTTGTTGGTCTTATATAATTGGCATATAGTTTCGGCGATGTAATCATGGCTTTTGTATGTATGTCTTGTTCTAGCCAGTGTCATTGAGTTGTGATGCCATTTTCTCACTTTATCTGTCTGTGTGTAACACGTAAGACACGCTTGTGTATGTATGTGTGTGTGTATGTGTATGTGTGTAATGGTCAGGAACTGGCGCATCAGCTGATGCTCAATGAACGGCCGGATTATGATCAGCAACAGCGTGATCTTGATCATGATGACGATCAGCAGAAGAATCACACTAAACGTTCCCAACTGGAGCAGCGTATTCCCAGACCCACGGACGGTTCCCACCGGCGCATTCACCAGCCAGTTTTTCCCGCCCTGGACGCTAGTCTTGTACAGCGGGTTATCGATCACGCTGTCGCCTCCACCGCCGCTGCCTCGAACAAGGCGTAATTGCAACATCGTGCTTCATTCTAATTGTATTACTGTAGTATGTTGTAACTGAAAACGTATTTGTTGGACTCCGTGGTGTAGTGGTTAGCACACCCGCCTCACAAGCGTGAGGTCCGTGGTTCGAATCCCAGCGGAGGAGAATTTCATTGGGTGAATTCTATAATACAACGGTCCCTGTCCACCCAGCAGTAAATGGTACCAGATACCAGATTTTTATTTACACTTTTACTTTTTTCATTTTACTTGTACTTTTTTCGCTGTGTATCTGGCATGTTTGTTCTGTTGAGTGGAAGTTGTATGTGTTGTTTGCTGTCTTTCAATGATTGTTCAGCATTGAACGTTATTGCATCATTTTTATATCAGCATTGAACATTATCTCCATATTTTCTGTATTGCAAATGCCTCATTCAGTAAGTTCATTCTTTTTAGGCAAATTCGGTGTATTTATTGATGTTTGATGCTTTTTGCTCACTAGATTTTTCATTAGAATATTTATTTATCCAGCAATCAGTAATCTATGTTGTCTCCGTTGAACAGAATATCGTATATCCCGGTCATTAAGTCCAGCTGGTCATTGAGCTCATGCCACTTTTCAGCTCCGATATATTAGGTTTTTAGCAGTATGGTACAATAAGTCCACCCAAAACTTTATCCGGTAGTATTTTTCAAATGTTCTGTTTGTTCCACGTATTCAATATGTTTACAACTCCGTCCTGTCCTGTCATTTTTGTATCAATTTACGTTTTTCATCAAACTATCACTCAAGTTTCTACTTCATCAACAACGATATATTTCATAACAGAATGAAGTTTGTTCTTGTGGTTATAAAAAACTTTGGCAGACTGAATTTTTGTATCCTGAAATAGCCAATATGGCCATTAAGTCCTCTTTATAAAATATGGAATATAATTTTGTATTAAGATATGAGCTTAATTACCGAGATCTACGGTATCGTATCATGACACAATAACATCATATTGCCTCAACGTTCCTCATATAACCTTTACCTGTCCTTTTTGTCATTTTAGCTGACCCGGGCGAACACGCACTAGACATTGTTAACTACGGCAGATGCTTAATTTTAAACACACCTACTTATTGGGCGGATAAATGATCAACTGATATTGAACTGTTCCATATTTCCAACTACATTTTTTATCTAATGTTTACATTTAGTATGCGTGTCTGTTTGCCTGATTGCTGGTAACATGTGTTGTGTACTATCTATCTATCTATCTATCTACCTATCTATCTATCTATCTATCTATCTACCTATCTATCTACCTATCTATCTATCTATCTATCTATCTATCTATCTATCTATCTATCTATCTATCTATCTATCTATCTATCTATCTATCTATCTATCTATCTATCTGTCTATCTATCTATCTATCTATCTATCTATGTGTTTTTCTGCTTATGCATATGTGTGTATGTGTATGACATGTGTGTGTGTATTATATGTATGCATATTTATGTATATTTATGTATATTTATGTATGTGTGTATGTATGTCCGTATGTATGTTTATGCATGTTTGTGTGTCTTTATATGTCTGTATGTGTATATACAGTGGACTCTGCAAATAGCGCACCTCGAAATAGCGGAATATTTCCTCGGCCCCTTCAAAAGTCTATCAAATACCTATTAATTACACCTCTAAATAACGAAATTTAAACCTCCGAATATCGGAAACTTCGAAATAGCGGAATATCCTATTTATCCCCACTCATATAGTACACCTGCAAATAGCGGAAAACGGGGTTTCTGCTAGGGTGGTTATGTATGATTCTTCAATAGAAGATGTATGGAATATATTGACTCCAGCTTGTTGACTGACAACATTTGACTGTTACAAGCTGATTGCTAGAGACCAGTGACTTATTAGGACCGGCTATAGGCATATACACAGACATATTATCAGGTATAAGCAAACTAGACGGCCACTTGGGAACTAAAATAGATTGGTCGCACATTAATCATGCACGAATTTAGTCCTTCGTATAATATTGACAATTCCGATCACTATTATTATTATTATTATTAATTACAGGCAAATCCAGTAGCATGGGAAGAGTGCAAGCACTATTACGACACTAAGGTGGCCCCATGTACCGGAAGCGCCCAAAAGATTCAGAGATAAAGAGAGTTCGAAAAGAAAAAAGTCTAGAAAGAGAGTTGGAAAAGAAAATAATGAATGAATAACAATAAATAATAAACCATCAACCGATACCACTTCATAATGTCATCACTATTACATTAAGGACTAATGATGTGTTGAACATTGATTAAACATAATTAATAATTAAGTAAATAAGTTAGTAAATAATTAGGGAATGTTTTGTGATAAATGAACTGTTCACAGTGAGAAACGTTGATAACCACTGATGCAGAGCACACTTCCAAATAGCGGAAAACTCCAAATAACGGAATTTTTTATCAGTCCCTTTTAGTCCGCTATTTGGAGGGTCGACTTTATATGAGTACATTTGCCTGGGTGTGTATGTATGTATGTATGTTTGTATGCGTCTGTGTGTATATCTATATGTGAGAATATTGGTGTGGGTGTGTGTGTTTATGTGTGTGTATGCGGTAGTTTGGCTCGTGAGGCTAGATTGGCGCGTATTGTGCCGATGGGACCTTACATCAACACACTGCAACCAGATTCTCGTCAGCTCGTCAATAACTCGGCACGTAGGCTTGAGGTAACTCCCTCACACATACGCTTACACACACACACACACACACACACACACACACACACTCACACACACACACACACACACACTCACTTACACACACACACATACACACACACAAAGACACACACATACATACATATACACACACGTGCATATACACATATAAACATACATATATACACACACATACACTCACACACATACATAGTAACATGCAGGCATATTTAACAGTAGTGTGTGTATGACCACATATTGACACACGCCCACACACACCACGATTCGTTTTTGAGACTAAAATAGTGTAATGAGTAATTCACATCAGAATCATGTGTTTTCAATATAGTTTTTGTTGCTTTTTATGTCGTTTTTTCAAACACTAGTTTTTCCCGTATGTGTTTGCAAGTCAGTCTTATATTGAATTGGCATTGTGTTCTTTCAATGGCGCCACACACAAATCAGGTGCGCTAGAATTGCCTCAAATGCGTCACAGATGTCTCGTTTATTTAAACATGTAAATGTTTGTGTGCAACGTCATTATAAATACAGTATTTTCTAGTAATTAAGTGAGTAATGAGAAGCTGAGATATAACCGGAATATACATTGTATTTATCAACGTTGCTTCCACCAGTAATAAACAGGACAAACAAAGCTGAAATAATACAACTCGTTTACACTTAGCTGAGACAATCGATCACGTAAACAACAGATTAAACATAAAGTTGCCAGGTAATTACACATTGATGAAGTTGCCAGATTTCACTTCAATATATCTGTGCAATTCATTCCGTTTCACATGAGTTCGTCTCCTGTCTGATTTTATCATATATTGCTATTTCTATTCTCTCTGTTTCTGCTAATGATCAAGATGAATGGACATTGCAGTCATGTTATTAATTATTGTAAAAGTAGAATATATTTATCATAATCAAGTGTGTGTGTGTGTGTAATAATATTGATATGAATAATAATAATAATAATTGGGTTTTCTTACAATCTCCATTATTGTACTTTTCATGACATTTTCATCTACATTTCACACATTCTCACCATTGCACACATATTTACGCACATTTATACACTCTCACACATTGACATGTGTGTGTGTGTGTGTGTGTGTGTGTGTGCAGGTATTGCGCAGTTGTGTGGGGTGTATATTCGAGGCCAAAATATCCGATGCTCGTAAGTCGTTCCCGGCGGTGTTGCGCGCGCTCAAAAGTCGTGCCGCCCGACTGGCACTGTGTCACGAACTGTCGCAACACGTGATTGGCAACAAGGCTGTGCTGGATAACGAACAGTTCGACCTGATCGTGCGACTGATGAACTGCGCACTGCAGGTACCCCCCCCCCCCATCTCCCCCGCCCCGCCCTACTCATTGTCAGAGCTGATGCGAGGTCTTATGTCCTCTTCCCCGAAGGCAATACTGAGGGCCCCATTATAATAGAGGTTCGATTTTGGGAAAATGCAGTTACGAACAGCCCTTCGGTCTTCGGTATTAATCTGGTGACTTTAATGCGCTAGTTTATGATAAATTTTAATAACATGCGTGAGACAACAGGCCCCTCAACATTCGTCCCCCCGGCAGGGGTTACTACGGTTCTGCTTCGCTCATGACTCATATTTCAATATGAGTCACACGATAAGATATGTTTGATTGTCTTGATGTTAAACTTGAGTAGTTATATTAATCAACCATGTGAAATGTTTGCTTATTCACTAAAGCCGGACTAAATGCGTTTCAAACATTCTGGCAAACACCCGGTATATTGTGATTGTATTGAAAAATCACACACACAGGTATACACTTTTCAGGTACCTCAAATAAAATATAATCGATTGAAATACGCAAGCATAATAGCAATATCTATATACAATTGAAGGAAAATATCAATTCATATCTGCGTTATTGTGTATATGTGTGTATGTGTGTGTGTGTGTGTGTGTGTGTGTGTGTGTGTGTGTGTGTGTGTGTGTGTGTGTGTGTGTGTCTGTATGTGTGTGTGTGTATGTGTGTCTGTATGTGTGTGTGTTAGGACGACTCTTCGCTGGATGAACATGGCGTGGCTGCGGCGTTATTGCCGCTGGCCACTGCGTTTTGTCGCAAGTTATGTACCGGTGTCGTGCAGTTCGCCTACACGTGCATCCAGGTTTGTGGCACCTCTCTCCTCACCTCATCTGCTCCTCATGCAAATGCGACCCGATGATAGTCACTTTATAATTTAATTTAATTTAACATGTAATGCATATATATATAGTGGCAATAGTAATGCCTTGTGTCATGAATATTTGCTAACTGAAATAATTATTTGCTTATTTTTGTTGGATTGTCTAAACGTGTTTCTATACGAGAAAATGTAGTATTGTTTTTATTGATAAATCCAGTACATTTCGTTTATTGTTTATTTGTTGTCGTATTTGGTTTGTGTTAATTGGCACTTGATTGTGAGTGTTAATGTCACACAATACCTCACGGATAGTGGTGACTGCGGAAACATTGAACCATACTGTACAAGACCGTAATAATGACTCATAATAGTTACCGCTTACTCTGAACATGAGGATAAATTGTTAATTCAGTGAACAGTATAGTCATATATACAGTAAACAGTGTAGTCATATATACAGTAAACAGTGTAGTCATATATACAGTGAACAGTGTAGTCATATATACAGTAAACAGTGTAGTCATATATACAGTGAACAGTGTAGTCATATATACAGTAAACAGTGTAGTCATATATACAGTAACAGTGTAGTCATATATACAGTAAACAGTGTAGTCATATATACAGTAAACAGTGTAGTCATATATACAGTACACAGTGTAGTCATATATACAGTAAACAGTGTAGTCATATATACAGTGAACAGTGTAGTCATATATACAGTAAACAGTGTAGTCATATATACAGTAAACAGTGTAGTCATATATACAGTAAACAATGTAGTCGTATATACAGTAAACAGTGTAGTCATATATACAGTATACAGTGTAGTCGTATATACAGTGAACAGTGTAGTCATATATACAGTATACAGTGTAGTCATATATACAGTAAACAGTGTAGTCATATACACAGTGAACATTGTAGTCATATATACAGTGAACAGTGTAGTCATATACACAGTGAACATTGTAGTCATATATACAGTAAACAGTGTAGTCATATATACAGTAAACAGTGTAGTCATATACACAGTGAACAGTGTAGTCATATATACAGTAAACAGTGTAGTCATATATACAGTAAACAGTGTAGTCATATATACAGTAAACAGTGTAGTCATATATACAATAAACAGTGTAGTCATATATACAGTAAACAGTGTAGTCATATATACAGTAAACAGTGTAGTCATATATACAGTGAACAGTGTAGTCATATATACAGTAAACAGTGTAGTCATATATACAGTATACAGTGTAGTCATACAGTGGACGCATGCAGATCATTACTGCAGTTAAGAAAGTTGCTGTTATTGGCTTGTTTCAAGCGTGCTAGACTGCCTGTTGAAATCTGTAACCTGTATTGTGCATTGGTGTATTGTCAGCGAGTGAGTCAGTGAGGTTCTATTATACCAGTGATATATATCTGGAGGTTCGTTTAGTAGTCATGTGTGAAATTAACAATGATCTCCACATAGGTGTATAGTTCGCTTGGGCCGACTTGAATTGGTCGAGCTTTTGAAGACTTGTAGATGTGGACATATTGACACATGATGCCACATTACCGACCAATGCATATCTGGCTGTTAAGACCCATCTTCCGAACAGTTGACAGTGGGATGTATTCCGGACGAAGGTGTAGGCTCATATCTTGACTGGGTTTAGTTGTTAAATCGCTCACATCAGTCTACCTGATATGCGATGGTGGTTGAACACATGGCGGGGTTGAATAAACCAATATGTCAGTACTGAACATGATCAGCTCATAAATGGGCCGGAAAATGAGGACATGAGGTTTTTATGTGTGAATTGAAGGATGAATGTCAAGTCCTCGTTGACTGAAAGACGCTAGCCTCAACGTGTATGTGACTGGTATATGAGAGACACACTTGCATGATAAACATGGGATGAGTGCATTGGAGTAACGTTGGAGTAACTAAATAGTAGCGACAATGAAGTGCCTGCGGTGGTTGTGTCTGAGGTGGAGGAAAACCCGTACCTAGCTTCATGGATGACCAGGTAATCCACACCTCGGCATTAGCAGGGAGTTTTGTGTGATTTTGTTGTTCAGTGCGGTGTTGGTTGAGACGGCTGGAGCGCTACACAACAAACACGGAACTCATGGCAAAAACAACCCCGATATATTCTACAAGAACCCAACAAAATAACTTGCAAATAATAAATGCAGCAACAACAAATAGGCAGCGGAACACAGCACAATGAGTGATTAATTGAAGAGGACGGATAACAGCAATAGAAATCGCGCAGTTTTATTCAGCCTAGCGCAGTTTTATTCAGCCTAGCGCAGTCTTATTCAGCCTTTTTCTGTTTGCGCTGGTACGCCCTGCTTCTGACGGCCTTCATGCGGTCGTAGTAGTACTGGCGCATCAGAAAGTCGGGCAGCACGGCTGCACCCAGATGCGCCGCCAGTCCCTGGATCTTGTGCGACGGACAGCCGAACGTGTTGTGCTCCAGACCAACGGTGCGCAGCTGGGCTCGCACAAACTGACTGGCCGACGGCACAAACAGGCGCGGCGTCGACATTTTCGACATGTTCGAGCAGACGAACGCCGGAGTGATGTTCTGCACGATGATGTTGGTATTGTTGAGCTCGGTGCGGAGACCCGAACTCAGCACGCTTGTGTACGTCTTGGTGGCCGAATACTGGACGAGCAGCGCTACGGGCATGACGGCGGCGAACGACGACATCACCAGGATAACACCCTTGTTCTTCTTCTGCATGCCCGGCAGCACAATGCGAGTCATCATGGTGGCTGACAGCGCATTACAGTTGATAACATCCGAGGAGTACTGGTCGCTGGGTATTGTACTGAAATACTCGGGGTGATCGTAGTTCATGCCGACATTGTTGACCAGCGCAGCAATGTCCAACTCGTCCAATTCAGCCTTGATATTTGTATAGGCGTCGACACCCTTCGTGAAATCCATTTGAATTGTTTTCACGTCGACGCTGTGTTTTTGCTTGATTTCTTCGGCGACTTTCTCCAGCTTACTAAGTGTGCGACTGATAAGAACAATATCGAGTCCTCGTCTCGCGAATTCCATGGCATATGCCTTGCCAATGCCATCGGTAGCACCAGTAATGACAACCCATTTCCCCAGACTCTTGTAGTCAGGCGTATGACCGAGAACATCACCAATGAAACTTGTATACAAAAATCGAGCAATGTAATAGACGCATTTGATAAATATATATTGCACAATAAGAAAGCCTACAGTCTCATAAATTGATCCCATACTGTACCACCCAACACGACACACCCGCACACGTCACAAACTAGATGTGATGTCTATCGCAGGTTTCGTCGCCGACTGTTTCCTAGAGTTGCCAGTTGTCAAACTGGTTTATCGCGTAATGTGGATAATCTTGTTTTTCAGCTCCATGATACCATTATTATTTATTAATATAATACATTAAATATAATAATTCATTGAATATGCATCTATTATACTTCAACAACAAAATTGAATAATTTCAATTTTTCTATTGGGTCGGTAATATTATCAGATTTGTGTTTATGCCATCTCATTTCCGTATCGAGTATCAAGTCCAAATTTGATATTTTTATGTTTGAAGTTCTATATTCAATGATATATTTTATCTATATTTCGTTGACGTATTCATCCCAATTTCTTTTAATTTCAGTGTATTTGATGTAATTACAAGTAAATTATTATTATATGGTAGTAAATAGTAAATATGGGAATAGTAAAACAAGTAAGTAGTGTTTAATTATTGCTAATAGTTGAGAGAGTATGTGTGTGTGTATTTGTGTGTGTGTGTGTGTATTTGTGTGTGTGTGTGTATTTGTGTGTATGTTGTACCATGTGTTTTGTTTTCGATCGTGGAAGTGAAAGTTTGGTTCAGTACAAAGCTATGTGTTGTGTCCTGTTTGTCGGTTGTTAGCTGTGTGACTGTGTGCTTTCATCTGATATCTTATCGACACGTCTTAATGATATTCTGTGTGCGCATACATCAGTTGTCCCCGGATAATGGGCATGTCCTGATTAGCTCGTTCCACTCACAATACTCACAATATAGTAGTCGATTGCCAACAAGCTTAGTGCTGTCAGCCGCTTATCAGATGTGCATTTCTGTTTTCACACACAAAATCACAACTAAAATGTGTATGATTATTGACCTGTCTTCGTGTGTGTGTGTGTGTGTAAGTGTGTGTGTGTGTGTGTGTGTGTGTGTGTGTGTGTGTGTGTGTATGTTTTTGTGCTTGATCATTTGTGTGTATTCTTCAATTACTCATACAAGTGTTTGACGTAGTTAAGTGATATAATTGATGTAATTTATCGTGCAGGCTATTTTGTATGTTGTGTGTTGTGTTGTTCTGTGTTTTAGTATCAACTGTATTATATCTGGCTGTATAGTGACGTTCATAGATAGTTGCATACCTGTATTTATATATATATACTGTGAAGTAGCGGTCCTCGAAATAGTGGAATACTTTCTCGGTCCCGATCAAAAGCCTATGAATTACGTGTTAATCACACATCCAAATAACGGAATTTAAACTTCCAAATAGCGGAATCATTTATTGGTCGCTCTCATATAGCACACCTGCAAATAGCGGAAACCAGGGTTCTGTGTGATTCTTTAATTATGGATGTATGGAATATATTGACTCCAGCTTGTCGACTGACAACAATTGACCATTGTAAGCTGATTGGTAGAAACCAGTGTTAGTCAGGTATCAAATAATACAAGTAAGCTGTTCATATAGAATTATCAGGGCCGGTCATTTACTGATTCACACTTGGTTTATTGTTGGCAGTTTTACAAGCGCACCGGTCCTGGTTGATATTACAGCAGTTATTTTCATTTAACACGAACACGGCGTGTTTCTTGTTTCTTGTTGATCAACAATGGTCTCTTTCTGTCTCCAGAACACATCAAACACCCGGCGGAGCAGAATTTCATTGGGCGAATTCTATAATCTAACAGCCCCTGTCCACCCAGCAGTAAATGATGGTACCAGATATCATTCATGTGTTATGACATGCATTCTGGGGAGGTGGCCCTCTCTAATACGTCTTACGTCCTTGTGGCGTCATAGCGTGGAGAGGGTCGTTTCTGCGGTGGCAGCGAGCTGCACGCGATACACCTGTGTGTGTTCATAAGCTTCGACTTCTTCCCGTGTAGCAGCTGTCACTTATTCATTTAACCTCTAACCTTTTATTAACTGCTCCGCACTGTGAATTTGACACGACTTACAAACTCTTTCTCACACTCATATACACATACACACACACACACACACACATACACACACACACATACACACACACTAATTGACAAGGATACTCATGATTACTTGCTCCGTGCTTCCCTTACGCGTATATATGTGTGCCTGTGTGTATGTGTGTTTGAGTGTTTATTTGTGTGTATGTGTATTTATTCATGTGTGTTCGTGTTTATGGATGTGTATCTGTGTGTGTCTGTGTGTGTACATGTGTATTCACGTGTATATCTGCATGTGTGGACATGTACATATGTATACATATGTTAATATGTATGTGCGTATTTGCGTGTGTGTTTGTGTATGTGGTTGTGTATGTATATTTGCGTATGCATGTTTTGTGTGTATATGCACTTTTTACGTCTGTGTGTGTGTATGTGTGTGTGTGTGTGTGTGTGTGTATGTGTGTGTATGTGTATTCGTGCATATGTATATGTCGGTGGGTTTTCGTGTACTTACGTGTGCCCACATATTTGTGTATTACGGGATATGAGTTATTGCACGAGATATTCATTATTTATCCCGGCTTTCTTTGAATGAATGTTTTTACTATTTTGCTGTCTAAACTATTCCATTTTTCTATGCTCCTATAATGAGAAACTGTCTTGTTTCATCTTCTGTTAGCATCTTGTTTTTTCAATTTCATACCACATCCCTCTGGTCTCTCTCATTCCAACCGATCCAGCCTTCCTGATCCGAATACATGAGAGTATTTGAGAATTTGTATGTGTGTGTGTGTGTGTGTGTGTGTGTGTGTGTGTGCTTTCTGTTTGTCTGTATCTCTGTGTGTCCATGTGTATATATGTGTTAGTGTGTGTGTAGGTGTGTTTGTGGATGTTTGCTTATAGGTGTGTTTGTGTGTGGGTGTATGTGTGTGCAGCGCCTTAGAGACCCTTCGGGTGTAGGGCGCTATATAAATGTCTTACTGTACTGTACTGTACTGTACTGTACTGTACTGTACTGTACTGTACTGTACTGTGTGTGTGTGTATGTGTGTGTGTGTTTGTGTCAGGAGCACATGGTGTGGCAGTGTTTGCAGTTCTGGCAGGCCGCCTACTACATGGACGTACAGCGCGACATTCAACAGTTGTATGCGCCGCAGCATGAGCCATGCTACGGTGTCATCGACGCCACGGGCAGTCAGTTCGGCCTGTTGGAACCGTCAGGCAACAACACTGACACCACCACTGCCAGCGACACTGGCAGCGACTCTGTCAGTGGCCCTGTCACTGGTGGGGGAAGTGAGGAGGGGGATGGCAGGCGTGTGGGATGGGGGGATGTGACGGCACTACAACTGGCAGCTCAGCAGCTGCGTATGAGAGCTCAAATCGACCCGGGTCTGTGTGTATGCTAATGTTTCTGTCTATGTCATATCAGTGTATGTTTGTGTATGTTTGTGTTTGTCTATGATATGTGTGTGTGTGTGTGTGTTTGTGTCTGTATGAGTGTGTGTATTTGCTTATATTATATGTATGTGTGGTTGTGTATCTTTGTATGCGTGTCGGTGTGTATCTGTATGATTGTGTATGTATGTGTCTTTAATTGTGCAAAATATGTGATTTTTATATATGAATGAGTCTGTATGTGTATGTGTATGTATGTGTTTGTCTATGATATGTATGTGTGTGTGTGTGTGTGTGTGTGTATCTGTATGAATGTGTGTATTTGCTTATATTATATGTATGTGTGGTTGTGTATATTTGTATGCATGTCGGTGTGTATCTGTATGATTGTGTATGTATGTGTCTTTAATTGTGCAAAATATGTGATTTTTATATATGAATGAGTCTGTATGTGTATGTGTATGTATGTGTTTGTCTATGATATGTATGTGTGTGTGTGTGTGTCTGTATGAGTGTGTGTATTTGCTTTTATTATATGTATGTGTGGTTGTGTATATTTGTATGCGTGTCGGTGTGTATCCATATGATTGTGTATGTATGTGTCTTTAATTGTGCAAAATATGTGCTTTTTTATATGAATGAGTCTGTATGTGTATATGTATGTATGTGTTTGTCTATGATATGTATGTGTGTGTGTGTATGTGTGTGTGTGTGTGTGTGTGTGTATATCTGTATGAATGTGTGTATTTGCTTATATTATATGTTTGTGTGGTTGTGTATATTTGTATGTGTGTCTTTATATATCCATATGATTGTGTATGTATGTGTCTTTAATTGTGCAAAATATGTGCTTTTCATATATGAATGAGTCTGTATGTGTGTGTGTATATGTGTGTGTATGTGTGTGTGTATGTGTGTGTGTGTGTTTGTGTGTATGTATGTGTGTGTGTGTATGTGTGTGTGTAGCCAAGCTTCACGAGTGGGAGTTGTCGGAAGAGTCAATTGTATTCAGCCAGGCGATTCACTATGCTAATCGTATTGTATATTTGCGCGTACCACTGGATGTAGCTCAGCATCGACCTCGCGGCTACCACCACTCAAATGACCACCGTGATAATGCCAGCAACAGTATGACTGCCAGGTGATCTCTACCACCCTCCCTCTCCCACTCTATCTATTTCTCTCTCTCTCTCTCTCTTGTGCCTCGTAACTTGTGTTACAGTTGCAATTGGAGGAGAAATTTGGTATCAAATTGAAGCATTTGTTCCTGCAAGAAATATTTAGAGTAATTCTGCTCAAGAGAAAAATTAATTATATTAAGGAAAAATATATAAATTTTTATGAAAAAGCACGATATTTACGAAGACATATACATTTGGACATTTATAATTTATTACGTAAATTTATTTATTATTATAATTCTAGTTAAGACAATTGTGATCTTGCATAAATAGCAGCATGCTTTTTCCCCGTTCATTCCCGGCATTTGAAGCAAATTAAATGTCTGATCGGTCCAAACAATATACTCAAAACTTCCCTCGCTTTCAGCTGCACAACAAACCAGGACCAGCTGAGCACACACAAACTCTTCTAACTGTATCGAACCAGTTGAGTACGAGACGGGCATGTAATTAGCACGAGACGGGCCTTCAATGGTGTCTATTGATGATAGTGGTCCTGAGATAAGCACTGCTAAATTTTCTGATGGTTTTCGTAGACTCTTCCCTGACATTTCTCAACATCGTGACACGATTCGACGTTTCATTACTTCCAATGCCGGGAATGAACGGGGAAAAGTATAAAGTATTAAAAAGTATGAAAATATTTATAATAATAGATAAATATACGTAATAAATTATATATGTCGAAATGTATATATCTTCGTAAATATCGTGGTTTTTCATTAAATTTATATATTTTTGCCTAATATGATCAGTTTTTTCTTGAGTAAAACTACTCTAAATGTTTTTGCAGGAACAAATGCTTCAATTTGATACCCAATTTATTCATCCAATTGCAATTATAACACAAGTTAAAAGTGAAACAACTGCGCGGTGCAAGGCAAAATTGCCTACTTCCTGCTGTATCGGACGCGAAAACTTCATGTCCAATGCGGCAGGGTATAGATATATTTTAGACAAAAATTATTGCGATTTTCGGCTTTTTTAGGTCTAAAAACGTGGGAAACCGTGCAGGGAGGCATACAAATCGAGATAAGTTGTTTTTGAACATGTGTAATATGCATGTATGTAGGAGTATAAGTTTGGTATGTTCTTTTTGTGTGCGGTGTGTGTGTGTGTGTGTGTGTGTGTTCCTTCTAACTACTCCGCTTATCACCAGTCTCGCTACATCAATAGTTCTAATTCCTCTAAGTCTGTTGGTGGTGGTGTTGCTATTATTTTTAATTCTGATTGTATTCGTCTTATTCAATGTAAGCTAGATGTGTGTATAAATTCCTTCGAATATGTTTGCTGTAAGATCACTAGCCGTTACTCTCTCCCCGTCTGTATTATTTCAATCTATCGTGGTAACTATGTATCTAGTTCTGTTTTCTTAGATGAGTTTACTGTTCTCATTGTACGCATATTTCTACGTTTTCTTCTAGGATTCTCTTTTGCGGCGATTTTAATCTTTGGCTAGATGCCCCTCATCTCAAATCGTGTTCTTCTTCGTTTCTTGAATTAATATCTTCCTATGGCTTAGCAAATCATGTATGCGGTTCTACTCATGAACATGGTCACACCCTCGACATAGTGCTCTCATTCAGTGACTCCCCTATTTCTATCAAGCATTTGACTGTCTTCCCTATTGATTCCTCTGTTTCAGATCACTCCTTAATTGATTTTTCCGCGCTTATTCCTCTCAGCTTAAGATCGCATAAAACTGTCACGTTTCTAGATTATCTTACTGTTGACTACGACTCTCTATGTAACCAGATATTTTCTTCTTTCAATTATGATTCGTTTTGCTTCTTACCCCCTTATGATCTCTGTAAATATTTCAACTCCTGTCTTGAATTTCTTAGAGATCAGTTTGTTCCTGTTAAGAAGTTCCGTTCCTCTTCATCTCTTCATAGTCCCTGGTTCAATAGTGAAATTCGTAGCTCCAAAACTTCTCTTAGACGACTTGAGCGCCATTGGTTGCCTCTGAAAAATGATGCATCATGGCAATCGTATTGTGCTGCACGGCGTCACCTGTCTATCTTGTGTGAGGACGCCAAAAAATCCTATTATAATAATAAAATTTCCTCCTGTCTCAACAGTAAATCCCTCTGGAATATTTTCAATAAACTCTTAGGTAAATCTAATACCCTTGTGTTTCCTGATAGTGACCCAACTCGCTTACCTTCCCTATTCTCTCATTTCTTTGAGAATAAAATTTCGAATATATGCTGTCGTTTCCCTCCTGCTACATTGTCTTATTCTCCCACCACCTCCGCCATTTTTCATTCTTTCCTTCCGATTTCCATCTCTGATTGCAGGCTACTACTGAGACGTGTGCACACTCGTTCTTCCTCCCTGGACCCTATTAACCTTGCTCGAATTCCCAACTGTGTTGAGTTACTTCTTCCTTTCATCACCTATTTTATCAATTCGTCTTTCTCTCTCGGTGAATTCCTTGCGTCTAAAAGCGCAAGTATTCTCCCTATCCTGAAAAAACCTAACCTTGATCCCAATTGTTTGTCTAACTATCGTCCCATCTCTAGAATTCCTTGGCTATCCAAATCGCTTGAAATGGCCGCTTATGTCCAGATTTCGGAATACCTTGAGCGCCATGATCTATTTCTCCCTGAACAATCAGGCTTCCGTAGTTTTCACTCAACAGAAACCTCGCTTCTCTTCCTCTATGACTCTATTCTTAAATCTACTCTTGCTTTTAAGGATGTTCTTCTAATTCGACTGGACTTCTCTGCCGCTTTTGACACTGTTGATCATCTAATTCTACTCAATACTCTATCCAACCTAGGTATTTGTGGCGCTGCACTATCATTCTTCCGCTCTTATCTTCTTTCACGATCTCAGCTTATTTGTACCAGTGATTCTTGTAGTGAGTCTTTCCCACTCTCATACGGTGTCCCACAGGGGTTCGTCCTAGGCCCTCTCCTTTTTAATATTTACTTAACCTCCATTGGTGAAATCCTTCATCGTCATGATGTCACTTTCCAAATCTGCGGATGACATCCAAATTATTATCTCGTCTGATACTATTTCCCAATCTTCTGTTTCTTCTCTCTTGGATGACATTGAAACCTGGTCTTTGTCCCACCATGTCAAGCTCAATCCGGAGAAGACAAAATTAATCCTTTTTCAATCTTCTAGAAGTTTTACTTGTCTATCTGTTCCTCTCACTAAATCTGTTCGTAGCTTAGGTGTCTTGCTAGATGATTCTCTTTCTTTTGAACCATACATCTCTGATATCATTAGGGTATGTAACTTTCACATTAGGCGAATCTATTCTATCCGTAGATATTGAACTGTCTCTGCTGCTTTCAAACTAGCTAATTCTTTCATTCTCAGTAGGGTGCAATACTGTTGTTCGCTCTTTCTTTCTCTGAACCACCGCCAGCTTCGCAAACTTCAATCTGTTATTAATTAAGCTTGTCGTCTAATCTACAATATCCCTGCTGGCTCTCATGTCTCTCCCTATCTACAAAAATTGGGACTTCTTCCTATTAAGGCGCTTATTGACTACCGCATCTGTTTGATCATACATTCCACTCTTATTCTCCGTAAGCCCTCGTACTTATTTGAACTTCTATCCTTCAAGAAATCTACTCGTACACTTAGGTCAACTGATGATTCTCGTCTCTTATTGGAACCTGCTTTTCCTTCTAGACATACTCACTATAATCGTTGTTTCTCTATCTTAGGACCCCGTATTTACAATAAGCTCTCCCCAACACTACGTTCTATCAATTCTATCCCTGTTTTCAAAAAACACTCTAAGAAATTTTTCATGGTGAAATCGTATTATACTCTAGAGAACATTGTCTATATTAGTGATGATTATAAGGTGTAAATTATCTCTCTTCTTTCTTTACCTTTCGCTTTCTGTGTGTGTGTGGCTATGTGTGTATATGTGTGTAAGTGTGTCTGTGTGTGTGCGTTTGTGTGTGTGTGTGTGTGCGTGTGCAGCACCCTAGAGACCCTCTAGGTGTAGGGCGCTATATAAATATCTACCTAATGTAATGTAAATGTGTGTGTGTGTGTGTGTACGTAGCGTGGCGGAGACTGACAGTATGACAGTGGAGTCTGGCTTTGATGAGCATGAGCTCGGCTCGGCCGGCCAGGATGTGATCAAGTTTGTGTCGCGGTTTGTCGACCAGGTGTGCACCGAGAGTCACGTGACCGCTCAACATGTCAGGTCAGCTCGCGCTCCTACTAACATACACACACACACACACACACACATTTAACACACACACACACACATAACACATGTTTTTACACGTGATTTCGACCATGTTCACAAATGTGAATGTTTGCACGAAAAACCAGATGTGGATTGCAGATATATTGTTTAAATATATACAAAAATATAAAATATAAACACACACATCGGTATAATTTTGTGATATGTATTTGAGCGATAAATGTTGCCATATTTGTGTGTGTATGTGTATGTATGTATGTGTGTGTGTATGTTTATACATGTATGTATGTGTGTATGTTTATATATGTATGTATAATGTATGTGTATATTGCAATGAAAAGCGCGTACCCAGCGATTGCAATAAAGCATTGATTGATTGATTGGTATATACACGCACGCACATGAACACACATGGATACACACATTCATACGAACACACACGCACGCACGCGTATACATACATACAAACTTACACACACACACACACACACACATACACACACGCACACACACACTATATATATATACTTTCTCTTTTAAATCTGGACTAAATATTCATATGCCTAATTTATGTGCGTTTGTGTTTGTTGAGTTTCTTGTCTGTCATGGCATGTTGTAAATGTTGTTGTATTTTGTTTGTTATTAAGCTGTTCAGCATCATGTTTTGTCATCATGTTTTGCTATCTTGTCTCGTCATGTTTTGCTCTTGAAATCACTGCCTGCCTCTGAATACTTCAAAATGCGTGTATTTTTACTTGTATACGCGTATGTAAGTGTGTGTTGGCATGTGTGTGAATGTGTTTGTTTCCTTGTTTGATTGTATATGTGTGTGTATGTATGTTTATGTGTGTTTGTATGCATGTGTATGTGGGTGTGTATGTTTGTGTATGTGTGTGTGCAGACAGCTACATCAGATGATTCCTGGCGTGGTGGCTATGCATATAGAGACAATGGACGCCGTGAGTCGCGAGTCCAAACGTCTGCCGTCCACTAAAAAGGTGATAATTTCTCTCAGAATCGTCCTGTCATTCTCGTCTGTCACGCCAGTGTGCGCTTATCATATTGCCATCGCTCCCGTGCAAGTGTTGCACATGTTGCACATGCCAGGTGGACGTACTGTAGACAGCATGTATATGAGGATTTATGTTATGATACGGCATATATTTGAGGATTTATATTATGATACAACATGTAGGCCGTAGGATATAAGACATCATATATATGTCTCATATATCTCATCTCATTATTGCGCTGTCAAAAATTAATAAACTTACTTTTCCCCCTAAAGGTCACTTTTTCATAGGCTGCCTAAAACTGCACGAAAAAGTTGTGTACGATAATTATTTAAAAAGTTTTTAGGTTACCAAAAGTTAACTTTTCATCATTATGTTACGTTTTTGGTTTTAGGTTTCTTTTTTATCGTCAGGTTACCTTTTGTTATTTTTCTTGTACTTTTTGTTATTTTACCTTTTGTTATTAGGTCAGTTTACCACGAAATTTGGTAACTTCTTACAGATAATAGGCACAAACACGGTATAAATGAGGATAAAATGGGAAAAGAGATGGAATATCAGGTCTGAAGATAAAGAAATGTCAAAATTTCTGCTGTTAGGACTTAGCAATTGGTCTTCACTTTAATATCTGTATTACTCGATAATTATACGAGGTTTTGGGAACGGGGGCATTCACACATGCAGTGTTTACGCTCACACAAATATACAATATGTAGCATGTGCTTATATGATAAGGTCGCCTCAAAAAAGTCCCACTGGAACAATATGGAGATCATTATTGCTAGCATTACTAAAATAATTACATTAGCAAGTAGTGTATTTCCCCTTTCTATTAGCTTTGCACTTTTAAATTACATTTTGATGGTTATGCTCCTTTTTGCGATGTTAGCCAAGTAATGTTAAGTAACGTTTGGTGGTTTGTTGTAAAAATGCTACCAGATCGGAGATGGGGTGGGAAAGAGAGACTAGTGTATTTTCTTCCGTCAGAAGTGCAAAAAGAAATTCACCTTTTTTTGAGAGATCATATGTTATTTTTGGGTTCATTTTGTAGGTTATTTACCTGGAAAATTACTTTCTCTGATTTTCAGGTTTCTTTTTTACAGTCATACTCATTATATATGATACAGCATATAGGATTTATTTCATGAAACAGCATACTGAGTTTTATGTGGCAATGTGCTTGTTTGTGTGTGTGTCTGTCTGTGTGTGTATGTTCGTTGAATGAGTCGTGTTATCGGGACCATAAGATGCAGGATGTTGTGTTTTCGTATGATAATGATAATAGCATTGTTTTGTCATTTCAGCGTTGCGATATCAAATGAGGCGGTTTCTCTATAGGCTCCGTTTTTCCTATATACCGTATATTTCGGCGTATAAGGCGACCGTCAGATAAGACGAGGTACAAAATTAGAGCAAATTTTTATGCATTTATCATATATCGGTTGTATAAGACGACTGCTAAATGACGAAACCATGTTTGTTTGATTTGATGGGTTTTAGATATACATATGGAGCAGGTTTGATTTTTTATATTGATGATGTTGTACTGTAATACCTACTCTTATTGAGAAATAAAGGTGTTTGTAATCAAACATTTTTATTTACAACCAAAAGGATACTGATTTTTTCATGTAAAATGAAAAATTCTGTACGCAGAATTCAAGGTCTGACTTTTATATCGGTTGTATAAGACGACCCACAATTTTTACGGGTGATTTTTTTACTTTAAGGGTCGTCTTATACGCCGAATTATACGGTATATATCAACTGTGATAATGTATCTACTCTAATTCAGTTAGCTACGTAATTAGGGCAGAATTGATATTGTTAGCACACAGCAACTGGGCTGTTGTGCTCTTTGATGCACTGATGTTTGTGTGTTCATTATGAGCCGGCAAATATTGACCAACACAACATTGCTTACCTGCAGACACCTTACAAACTGACATACACATGTATATACATGCATGTGTGTGTCTGCTGCAAACACAACTACACATGTGCGTATTTGTGCGGTGTTTGCAGCCGAAGATCCAGACTCCGGTGTGGTTGTCTGGCGAGGAGTTGGTGTGTGATGCAGTGCGAGTGTTCCTGCTGCCTGATGGACGTCAGCAGTTGACTGGACAACTGGGAGGACCTGCCTTGCTGCCGGCAGAGGGTGCACTGTTCGTCACCAACTACCGCCTCGTGTTCAAGGGCACGCCTTGTGACGCCTACGGTCCGTATCCTACTTCTCTCACGCTAATTCCATTTCTTGGCAGTAGGCCATTTGTGATGCATGTTCTGTTGAAGTATACCAGGTTTTCAGTTTCTTTTCTCTTGGGTGTGTGTGTGTGTGTGTGTGTGTGTGTGTGTGTCAGTGTGTGTGTGTGTGTGTGTGTGTGTGTGTGTCAGTGTGTGTGTGTGTGTGTGTAAAGTAAAGTAAAGTAAATTGCATTTTTTGCACATCCATCATAATATACATTTGAGGCTTTTCGGTACCATATATACAAATATACACACACTCACACACACACACCCACACACATACACGCGCACACACACAATCATTCATGTATACAAACAATAACATAACATCAATATACACATGTGTGTGTGTGCGTGTGTGGGTGTGTGTGTGTAATTCTCTATTTGTCTCACCAGTTTTCTCTGGTCTTCAGAAAGTGTTTTCAGAGATACTGGGATACTCATTACTTACTGATACTCATTTTAGTCCGAGGAACTTTTGGACTTTTATCAAAGTCATTTTCAGAGGCATTAATATACACACATATCAAACATTATTAAATAGACACTGAACTGAAAAAACACTTTCAATTTCCGCCTGTCTTTCCAATTCGTTCTTTCTCTATTTCTCTTTATCTGTTGTTATTCTGTTGTTGCAACAAGCTGTGTGCAATCTGTTCCCGGTATAGCAATTTTATTGCACGAATTCCGCAAAGCGGGTTTTCATTCATGCTGACAATAGATATAAACGGATTGTGCAAGATATAAAACTAGGACTTGCATCCCAATGAAAAAATGAAAGTAATTGATCTAAGAAGATATACACAATCGTCTACACGTCCGCTCATACATTACATTACATTACATTACATCACATTACATTAATATATTTATATAGCGCCCTACACCTAGATGGTCTCTAAGGCCCTCTAGGCACACACCACACACATACACACACACACACACACACACACGTTCAAGCACAACAAATTTCTTTAGACAATTTACTATTTTTTTACTTTATTGATATGAATTGATAATGTTCGACTACTCATAGCTGGACACACAGAGGCCCAATGTTTGGTAGCTGACACAACAGAGCTTGCCGTTGCCACGAAACACAAACCGACTACCTCTATTAATACTCCAACTATACCTCACCTGATAAGCTTAAGTATCCTGGTAGAAGACAACATATTGAGTCCACTGTCAGTCATGCAAAAATATGTATAGTTAGCCGGTGATTTTGAAAGCGATGCTCTACCAATTGATGCCCAATTTACATGTGAAGTTATATTATATCAATACTTGTGCGTTCAAACCTCTATGCGGATACTCTATTTGGCTGTTTCTGACAAATTTAATATTTTATCGGCTTGTTTTTGTTTCTTGCTCTGTTTCACTTTATTATCGCTCATTTTTGTGTTTCACTGTTTTTCTTGTTATCAACCTGGCGCTTATTTGTCTTAATGTGATGATATTGTCCTGCATTACTTGACGTCTTTCATTCTGCCTTATCATTGTCAAACGTGTTAATGTATTTTAGGGCTAATTATATATTTATGCATTGTTATGTATGATTATGTGTATATGACTGGTTTCTACCCTGTGCTCATTGTTTACCTCTGGCACTTGTAGGTATGTCATCTAGGTTCATACAATCATCATTATGCGTAGATTACGTACGTGATTGTGCGTGTGTTTGTGTGTGTGTGTGTGTGTGTGTGTGTGTGTGTCAGCATGCGAGATGCCTGTGGTCAGGAGTTTCCCCTTGTGCAGTCTCAGCAAGGAGAAGCGTATCAGAGTGCATTACCTGGTGCACCTGGACCAGTGGCTGCAGGAAGGATTGCAAATGAAGTCGAACACTTTCCAGGTATGTGTGTGTGTGTGTGTGTATGTTTGTGTGTGTTAGTGTGGTTTGTGTTTTGTAAAAGAGAACTTCCACTGCGGTTTAGAATCTATATTAAAAGACAGGCGCGCGTGGGACAGTGATTTTCCACGCACGCCTACACGACCACACCACGCCCGAACACCGACTCTCTCAACCAACCCAGAGGGGAAAGCCACTACACTCACTACAACACAATACACTCCTACAAAGACACCCACCGGACATACACAAATCAGAAAACACACTCACACGCGAAAACAAGATGTATCTGGCCCGGTTGAGATGCGGTCATCATCCTGCCCTTCTGACATATCAGAAAAGGTTGAATGAATCAATCGATGACACCTGTCCAGATTGCAATTCAGCACCACACATCATGCAACACTGCACAGCACACACACAACTCAGACGCCAACACAAAATCAAGTCAACCAATGACATGTGAAACAACCCGGTCGGTGCCGTGTCTTTCCTCAGAAGCTCGAGGTTGCTCGGCCAGACAACTTGAGGAACAACAACAACCAACCCAGAGGACAAAGCAAGGACACAATTGCGCGCACACACACACACACACACACACACACACACACACTCACACATGCATATCAGACCAACGCCACCACAACATTTGACACTCGACGCTTGCAATATTGCATACTCCTCGTCGCAATAGAACACATGCACAATGAAGCTATCCACACACAAGTACACACCTCAATTAGTCACACTACATTTTCTCATCTATGCATACACCTACACTAGCATGCACACATCGTTCCGTCATCGTCATTGAGCCGCATGTTTTCTTCATTTCATTGTTGCTCTACCATGTATGCTTGCGTGTGTGTGTGTGTGTGTGTTTATGTTTGCGTGTGTGTGTTTGCGTGTGTGTGTGTGTGTGAGTATGTGTGTTTGTGTGTGTGTTCAACGAGTTCTCGCCGAGTTTATTTTGGCAGCAATGAGTTTTGAGAGTTCGTCTTCCCCGTGTTACAGTTGTGATAACTATCTTTAAAGTTGTTTATTGCGTTTTCTGGTTTGTGATATAGGCCGGAATTTCGTTCCAATCGTTCATGCTTCTGTTTGTCAATATATATTTCTCTATATCTCGTTTAATTCGACTCTGAATACGTTTTTTATTATTTCCTCGTATAGATGTAGCCGATTTGAATAAATTTTCGTGTTCAATCTGTTTTTTTTTCCGGTTAGACATTTGAATGTATATATACATATGTATGTATGTTTGTATGTGTGTGTGCGGCTTGTGTATACAGCTGATGAAGTTGGCGTTTGACGACGAGGTCAGTGGTGATACCATTGAGCGACTGCGTAAACAGCTGCAGCGACTTCGAGCAGCTGCCTCCATTGCGCAGCTGTTTGCATTTCGCGGCCAGCAGCTGGTGCCTGCGCACGTTACGGCCAAGGACAAACAGAAACACGCCACACTGCGGTACTACACCTTGTCTGTATATACCGTATATTTCGGCGTATAAGACGACCCTTAAAGTAAAAAAATCACCCTGAAAAATTGTGGGTCTTCTTATACAACCGATATAAAAGTCAGACCTTGAATTCTGCGTACAGAATTTTCCATTTTACATGAAAAAATCAGTATCATTTTGGTTGTAAATAAAAATGGTTGATTACAAACACCTTTATTTCTCAATAAGAGTAGGTATTACAGTACAACATCATCAATATCAAAAATCAAACCTGCTCCATATGTATATCTAAAACCCATCAAATCAAACAAACATGGTTTCGTCATTTAGCAGTCGTCTTATACAACCGATATATGATAAATGCATAAAAATTTGCTCTAATTTTGTACCTCGTCTTATCTGACGATCGCCTTATACGCCGAAATATACGGTATGTGTGTGTGTGTTAATGTGTGAACTTATGCAAGAGTGTGTGTCTGTGTGTGTGTACTCACCTAGTTGTTCTACAGGATATGAGCTAGGCTCGTGTTGTCCCATCTCTTTTCCATAATTCATCTAACATATTTTTGAAGAAACTTCAATTTCTAGCTTCAACTATTTTTATGTATAATTGGCTCCATTTATTTACTCTCCTAAACGGGAAACTATTATTTTTATATCTTTTCGACAACGTGTTTTCCTCAGTTTTTTTTAGTGTCCTCTACGCACATTTTCTTGAAAAACTAATTCGATGTCGTCTGCGTTGACCGTGTCATTTATGCATTTATATATGTTAATTAAATCGCCTCTTTTTCTCCTCTCATCAAGCCTGGGTAATTCAATTTTCCTCAATCTGTCCTCGTAAGACATGTTTTTAAAGTTTGGTACCAATTTTGTGGCTAGTCTTTGAATCTTTTCTATTTTCTTTATATGTTTCACTTTGTGTGGAGACCAAACTACAGATGTGTATTCGATTTTTGTCCTTATTAGGGCCACCATTATTTATGTGAACATATTCTCATATATGTAGTTGAATACTCTCGTTTTTGAAATAAGTGCATACGACTTAGCGAAAAGGTCATCAATGTGCGCCTGCGGTGACAGATCATTCTGGATAATCACACCAAGATCTCGTTCCTTGTCCACCTCTCGCAGCGTGACGCATCCCAGTGTATATTCCACAAGATGATCTCTTCCCACTTTTGCCAAAGTTCATGACATGACACTTTGTTTCGTTGAGGCTCATTAACCTTTCTTGACACCATTCGTGAATCTTGTCGATGTCACATTGCAATTGTTCACATTCTCTCATACTCGTTATGACTCTCATCAATTTGGCATCTTCGGTGGCAAAAAGGTGAACGGTGCTGTCCAGATCGTTCGTTATATCATTGATATATATCAGAAACATTATTGGTCCATTATCCGAAACAGTATAGTGTGTGTGTGTGTGTGTTTGTATGTCTGTACTTACATTTATATGTGTGTATATGCGCTTATGCTTGTATTTATACATATGTGTAGTTATATTTGTATTTGTTCGTATATATAATTATGTGTGTAGGTGCGTGTTTACGGTAGTTATTTGTTTATGTTTGTATGCGTGTGTGTACTCACCTAGTTGTACTCACCTAGTTGGGTTACAGGATATGAGCTATGCTCGGACTGTCCTGTCTTTCTTCCAATATTTGTCTAGTTTTTCTTTAAACAGCGTTAAACTATTGACTTCTACAATCGTTTTGTGTAAACCGTTCCATTCATTCACACAGCGGAACGGAAAGCTATATTTTTTATGTCTTTTCTAGATCTCGTTTTTCTCAATTTTTTGTTATGGCCTCGTCCTCGTTAGTTTTGCTGCACTAGTCCCATTTCTTTCTAATCCAGTATTCCTGTCATGAATCTGTAGATGTTAATTAAGTCTCCTCTCTCTCTTCTTCTCTCCAACGTTGGCAGATTCATCTCATCCAACCTTTCCTCATAGGGTAGCGCACGAATCTCCGGCACTAGTTTGGTCGCCAATCTCTGTAATTTTTACATTTTTCTTATATGTCGCACTTCGTTTGTATGTGTGTGTGTTTGTTTGTATGTGTGTGTGTGTGTGTGTGTGTGTATTTGTGTGTGTGTTTGTATGTGTGTGTGTGTGTTTGTATGTGTGTGTGTGTGTGTTTGTATGTGTACAACAGTCATTTGGCCAAGAAGACGTTGTTGCGCACTGCTCGTAAGGCAGGCATTAAGACCAAGTCGAGCCAACGCTCACACAAGCTCGTGCTGACCCCCCTGGCGGGGGCGGGGGCTGGGGCGGGGATGTACTCGTGCTCGGCGGCCAACAGCATCGAGTGTCTCGCCGCCTCCACCACCGGCCCACTGGACGATGACGCGTCAGGTCTGGCAGCAGACACTATGTATGTGTGTGTGTGTGTGTGTGTGTGTGTGTGTGTGTGTGTGTGTGTGTGTGTGTGTGTGTGTGTGTGTGTGTGTGTGTGTGTGCCTGTGTGTGTGTGTGTGTGTGTCTGTGTGTGTGTGTGTGTGTGTGTGTGTGTGTGTGTGTGTGTGATGCAAATTTGTGAGATGAAAATTTGAGAACAAAAATTTTATTAATAATTTGAGTGAAAGAATAACTTGAGAACTTGAACTTGAATTATTTTTAATCAATCACTTCATCTGACCTTCTTGCATCCATTTTACCCCTAGGGACCAAGTTTCATCAAAATCGGTCCAGTGGTTTAGGAGGAGATAGGGTGCAAACAGACATTTAGACAATTTGCAATCAGTGCAGTGCAAAAATATTACCATCAATTCGAGCACAAATTTGAGAAAAATAATTTTGAAAAAATTGGGGTGAAAGAAGTGAGATGCAAATTTGTGCTCTACATGTGTGTGTGTCTGTGTGTGTGTGTGTGTGTGTGTGTGTGTGTGTGTGTGTGTGTGTGTGTGTGTGTGTGTGTGTGTGTGTGTGTGTGTGTGTGTGTGTGTGTGTGTGTGTGTGTGTAATGGAGGCGTATTTGTGCACGTACAGTGTCATTTTCATAGCAGTACACACACATGATCACACACACACGTACACATATACACACACGCGCTCACACACACATGCTCACACACACACACACATGATGTAGTTATCATTGTGTATTGTACTCAATACCAGTCATGCATACTATCTGCTCTGTCAGCCGAGTTTTACATGCATGATGTATGTTTGAACTAATCTCAGTCTGAGACCAGTGGATTTGATGAGGTGACAATTAGGTAACGTATCACACGCCAGCTGTGTGTGTGTGTGTGTGTTTGTGTGTGTGTGTGTGTGTGTATGTGTGTGTGTGTGTATGTGTGTGTGTAACAATTGGTTGACTGTGTGTTTTGTGCTGTTGTATTTTTGCTGCCAAAAGAACCTGAATTGGTCGATGATGAACATTTTGAAGGTTAGTGATGGTATTAATCAACTAATCAATCAATCAATCAACCAATCATTGAACCGATCAACCAATCAATTAGGCATTCATTCAATAAATAAATCAATCAACCAATCAATAAACAAATCAACCAATGAATGAATGAATCAACCAGTCAATAAATCAATGATTGAATCAACCAATCAATAAATCAATCAACCAATCAATGGATCGACCGATTGATCTGTTGATAATGTGTTAATCTAATCACCATTTATATATACAAGTTTATATGTAATTAAAATGTTCGTGTAGATTTTGGCGTGAGACTGTATGTGTGTATACTCCGACTCTTTGTCACTGTACGTCAGAGTATATACATACGTAACCTGATGTTTGTGTAGCTAGGTAGAATTGCCTCGCGCATACACAATAGATGCAATTGTATTGCTGTTCAACAAATTGCAATTTTACTTCTCTTCGAGTCAATTTTACTTCTTGCTAGCTTCTGATCTTCGCTACAGAGACCCTTCAATAGTTGTCAGGTATCTTTTCGAAGCTATCGGACTCCATCTTCAGACTCGGTCAATTAAATGCCGCGGTGTGTATTTGAATGAGGTTTTCTTTAGTGTCGCTATATGTGAGGTTCTAACTGTCAGTACACATGCGAACAG
>OU696580.1:3256201-3426201 GCA_916048095.2 Sacculina carcini | reverse complement strand
GTGTGTGTATATATGTGTGTGTGTATATATGTGTGAGTGTGTATATGTGTGTGTGTGTATATGTATGTGTATATATGTGTGTGTGTGTGTGTGTTTGTGTGTGTGTGTGTGGCAGTTACCCGGCGTTGTTGTCGTTGCCGTGGCACGTGAGTGACGCAGCGGCGGCCAAAGTGGCGCGCTGTCACCGTCACGCTCGTTTGCCAGTGATCACGTGGCGACACGCTGGCACACGCGCTCTGCTGCTACGAGGCGCCGGTTTCTGTAGCAAAGGCGTTCGTGGCATCATAATGGCCCACCAGGCTACCGGTACTGTACCGCCCTACTCTCTCTCTTACACACACTGCGTCATACTCCCTTCCTCTCTCTATGTAGGCGTGTGTGCCTGTTCTTACTAGTTGTTCTTACTAGTTGTCTTCGCAGGAATGAGTCAGACAGGCTCGTGACTCCCGCCTTCCAGTTGTCATATGTCTTCTTAAACAGTTGTGTCGTTGGCTGTTGTACTATGTCGCTTGGCAACCTATTCCATCTATCTACTGCTCTATTGGGGAAACTATATTTTTGGATGTCCTTTTTAATCCTGCGTTTTCGTAGGCCAAAACTGTGATTCCTATTCCTTCCTGTGTATGCGTGTTAATGTTTGTATGGATATGTGTGTACGTGTGTTTTTGTATTTTTCACGCAAATAAATGTATTTACAAGCGCATACACATATATACAACACTAGAATTTAGTGGAGGCAGCTTTGTCGCGAATAACGGCCAGACTAATACGCTGCCTTACCCAGGCCGTCTCTCGCGGCCTCAGTCGTGTTTATGTTTGTGTGTGCGCTTGTATGTGTGTGTGTGTGTGTATGCAGGATCGTCGAGCGATACTTCGGTGGCGCTTGAGCAGGAGAAGTACATGAGTGCAGTGGTGGCGTCGACACCGCGCGCCGTGCTGCGGGCCCGTCCCCAGCACCAGCAGCACCAGCACGGTGTCGGCTCGTCCCCAGCCACCGGTCTGTTATCGTCCAGTTTACTAACTGACTCATCGCTGTCAATTGACTCGCTAGTATTGCAGGCTGCCTCTGCTCATTGTCACGTGGCTGGCGGCGCAGCAGGACCGCACGGCGCCGACATCCGGCCGTCTGCAGTGGCCGGATATCCGGAGCTGACGCCGGACATTACACGACGCGGCAGCAACGCATTATCCAAGGCCATGAACACACTGCGGTGAGTGCACACGTGTTTATATCACTATATGTATCCTTGTGTGTGTGCGTTTTTCACAGCACATGCATATTTACTAGCACAGACACATAAGTGACACTAAGATTTGACAGAGGGAGATTTGAGTGATGGCCGAGCTAATACGCTATCGGTGCCAGGTCGTATTAGCTCACGGCTTCCCGCAACTTGGCTGCGGTATCTTGGTGGATCTGATGTGGTGTGTTTATTTGTTTGTACATTTGTTCATTTGTTTGCTCATGCTGACAGCTGATAGCTCGTTGAACAGCGGTTGCTCACTTTATTTGCTAGTTTATTATATCTTTTTCTCAAATGTTTATATTACCCCTTAATGGTTTTATCATTTTTCCCACAAGGAGACAAAACACTAGTAATTGTTCGCATATTTGGTGCCTTGGCGTGTCTGTTCTGTTTTGTACATGTTGTATTCAGCTGAAATTGTGTTGTCTTCAATCATAGGCGTTGTTGTTTATATCTTATTGCTGCCCGTTTGTGCGGATTTGCATGTGGATCGGCCCTGCTTGCTGGGACAGCCCTGGTTATACGTGTGTGTGTGTGTGTGTGTAAATATTTATATTATGAATTTATTCATTGTCTCAATACAATAATATCAAAATAAGAACAAGTAATGGTGGTAAATGCCCGCCGAACATGAGCTTCTTAGATAACATGAAATTCAGTACAATATGACAATTGAAAATAGCAATCGCTAGCAATTGGCAATATGAATTATTCCTACAGAAGTACAAACTTAATTTTCACAAGCGTGTACAAACACACACACACACACACAGACACACACACACACACACACACACACACACACACACACATACACACACACACACACACACATACACACACACACAGACACAGTATACAGAGATCATCTAGATATACTGTGCAAATTCAATTTTCTATGATGTGTATGTGTGTGTGTGTGTATGTGTGTGTGTGTGTGTGTGTGTGTGTGTGTGTGTGTGTGTGTGTGTGTGTGTGTGTGTGTGTGTGTGTGTGTGTGTGTGTGTGTGTGTATCAGCATGGGAGGTGCTGTGGCTAGTAGTCGTGGTTCATTGAGACGAGGAATATCACCCGCCACTGCCATGCGTGCTCCGTCTTGCTCCGCCTCTGTCAATACCGGTGTCATGTCCTCCGTGCGTCCTGGCAGGTGTGTTATCAACACACACACACACACACACACACACACACACACACACACACACACACACACACACACACACACACACACACACACACACACACACACACACACACACACCTTGTGATGGTATAAGGAGAAACCTTCTTTCTCAATGTAAATTTCACGGACAGCGACGAGTGATCTGAGCTTCCTATTGGAGCTTCCGCGTTTACAGGCACGATATCTGATACGTCTGTTATAACCAAGTCCAAACAGTTTTCCGCTTGATGTGTGGGACCGGACACCGTTTGGCAACAGTCAGAAATGTTGCAGAAATCATATGCTGGAATCGGTGGAAGATGTCGACAAGAGCCACTCGCGGTGATTGTCATTCATATATCCCACCAATACAACAAATGATTCATGATTTTTCTTGAATTTTATACATGGTGGACTAAACATTCATGGATATAGACGTCATTGTCTGGATTTCTGTAGGCAATGTGCCGGGTGTGTCAGTTCTGAGAATACCAGCCACCAAACGTGGCGCTGTTCAAGGGAAATTGCCGCACATCAAGTCTTTTGAATATTCCTTGAAATCAATGAACCGTCTGAAAATCCAACTGCCATCAGCCAAAGCTGACAATCACATCGGTCAGCTCTGATAATTGCTCGACCCCGTGGTGTAGTGGTAGCACACCCGCCTGATAAGCGGGAGGTCCGTGGTTCGAATCCCGGCAGAGGAGAGGTTCATTGGGCGAATTCTATAATCCAACGGCCCCTGTCCACCCAGCAGTAAATGATGGTACCAGATATCAGTCATGTGTTGTGTCATGCATTCTGGTGAGGTGGCCCTCTCTAATACGTCTTCCGTCCTTGTGGCGTCATAGCGTGGAGAGGGTCGGTTCTGCGGTGGCACCTGTTTGTGTTCATAAGCTTGGGCTTCTTCCCGTGTAGCAGCTGTCACTTGATACATTTAACATTTAATGTTCAACGACAAAATCACAACATATGAACAATCGTGTGCTGTTTTCGAGAAGATCATCGGAGCAAACCAAAACAGTGTATATGTCTGTCTCTCGTGTTTCATGCCTTTGTGCGTGGTTTGTGTGTTCGTGTTTGTGCGTATGTGTATGGGTTTGAGTGAGTGTTTGTGTTGTGTATGCGTGTGCATGCGTGTGGAAAAATGATCAGAACAAAATAGAACAAATATATATCATTATGCGGTGTCTCAAAACAAACCTCACTGAAGTTTATGCTGATTTGGTTTTGCTTTTATATGATTGTGCGTGTGTATATTCAAATGTGTGTATGTAAGTGTGTGTGTGTGTGTGTGTGTGTGTGTGTGTGTGTGTGTGTGTGTGTGTGTGTGTGTGTGTATTTATTTATGTACCATTTAGCTTTTGTTCTTCTATATTTAGGTATTTTTGTCTGTCTGTCTTGTGCGTGCGTATCTGTTGCTTGTTGTGTATGTATGCATGCGTGGGTGTGGGCGAGTGTTTGTGTATGAGCGCTTTAATGCCCTAGGGTTGTTACCGTGTCATAAATATCTTAATGTAATGTGCATGTGTATGCGTGTGTTAGCGGTGTATCGGCGCTGAGTGGATCATATGGTGACTCGTCAATGCATGGCGCGCACGCGGTCGCTCACAGTGGCGGTGTGTCACCGTCCTGTCTGCCAGTCGATCACTCGGGAGAGCTGGGCAGCAGCGTTCACACACTACAGAAGGCCAGCTTGTACGTGTTCACCGACCGCGGCCACACCAAGGTGCGTGCCAGCCAGCCACCTGTCTTTCTGTCTCCATCTCGGAAAAGTATCGTATTTAGCCTGTATTTAGCCTGCGCTCTTCAACGTTCTCCCGTTCTTGGTTTTAGATTATCTATACTTGTGTGTGTGTGTCTATGCTTATGTAAGTGTATGCATGTTTGTGTGTGTGTACTTGAATGTCGCCTTGTGTTGTTTATATGTTTGTCTTTGTGTGGGAGTATGTGTTTATGTTTGTCTGTCTGTGTGTGGGTGTGTGTTTGAGTGTGACCTTTGGTGTAAAGCGCCATATAAATGCAATACTGTACTGTACCTCACATCGCCGCCAGCCTATATTAATTGTGTATTTGTTATTTATCTGTATATTTGTGTTTGCAACAGCTGGCATCACCGCCAATGTGTATTTGTTTGTGAGAAAACTCAGCTCGGAGGAAATTTGTCTGCGTAGCAGCTCAAGCATAAAATGTATTAATTCCACCTGGCTAATTAGCGTATGTCACTTTTCAGGCCTGAAATACTAGGTTTTTAGTAGTACACGCCAATAAGCCCACCAAAAATTTTCAATCTCTTCCGGTAGTATTTTTAAAATGTCCTGTTTGTTCTACATATACAATATGCCGAAACCCCCGTCCTTTCTTATTTACGTGTTAATTTAGTTTTTCTTCAAACGTTTGCACATATGTTTACTTTATTAACATTGATATAATTCGTACTATAATGAAGCTTGTTGGATAAATATAACTCTGGCAGGTTGAACTTTTACCCTGAACTTTTACCCTGGCCATTAAGTCAACCATGAAAAACATTGAGTATAATTTTAGATTAGTAGATGGGCTTAATGGCCTGGATCTACAGCAATAAGGCGATCTTTGTAAAAATCGGCACGTGGTTCTTCAGTTCTTTACTTGTTTAATATGCATTTTAATCGTGTTACGAGCGAGCGATAGCGAGCAAGTTCATACTTGGTGTTACTAGAAAAATGAGTATGAGCGGCCCGCCGGCCGTGGTCACGCTTTTCACAGGCTTATATCTCTGGAACCATAAGTCCGATTAACATGCGTTTTTTTCGTTGGGTAGCCTCATCCTTCCTGCCGCGAATGAGAATATGCCGAATCATGTCAGTGCCCAGTGTGGCACGTGGCACGTGCCATATGCCCTCTTAAAATTGAGCAGAAAACCTTGCCCATGCACGCAGACAAATGCATTTACGACAAAGTTTGATTACATATGATAGCTTCGCGCTCGCTCGTTCATCGCCGAACACGGCGCCTTACTGGTGGTATTGTTTCATTGTTCATATCATTACCACATAATTGACTCATTTTATGTCTTATTCGTTTATTCATTTATTGTCTCAACTGCCTTTATAACTTGTTTATAACCAATGTAATTGTGCTTATGCCTGCGTAATCATACAGGTATAGTATGTGATATGTCCGTAAACGCCAGCATGTGGAGTATGTGAATTTCAATAAAAGGCGGTTTGTGTCAGTGTGCATGTATGTGTGTGTGTGTGTGTGTGTGTGTGTGCATGTGTGTGTGTGTGTGTCAGTGTGTGCATGTGTGTGTGTGTCAGTGTGTGCATGTGTGTGTGTGTCAGTGTGTATGTATGCGTGTGTGTGCTAGTTTATAATTGTCAGCATAGCCATTGCCTTTTCAGTTAAAATGAGCATATCTAAGACGCTATCAGTAGTGGTGTTGTTCCTATTGCTGCAAGCAATTGTCTCATTGAAAGTCTGTCTTATTTTCTAGTGTTCATTTCGGTTTGTACTTTACATTATGAGCTTTGGATCATGCGGTATACTGGTTTATGTATGTGTGTATGTGTGTGTGTATGTGTGTGTGTGTGTGTGTGTGTGTGTGTGTGTGTGTGTGTGTGTGTGTGTGTGTGTGTGTGTGTGTGTGTGTGTATTTCAGATGGATTCGTTGCCTAAGACGGACTTTATTCCGGTGTCGTTTGCCGATGTGAAGCAAGTCAAAGTGGCGTTCAAGAAGTTGATGCGTGCCTGTGTGCCCAGTTCAGTGGTGTCAGATCGCGACCACACTTTCCTTCGGTCTGACACGGACATTTATCATTTCACAACAACAACAGCTTGAACATTAGCTGGCCATACTCCGCCTTCCACTTATAATACACACTGAAACCTCTCACCTATCAATAACTCTACTATACAAACTCTACTATCTTGTTTTTTGTCATTTATTGGTACAGTCGATAACTATTACATGCATATTGTCATAAACTATTACATTATTATATCTCATATTACATTATTATATCTCATATTACGTTGTTATATCTCATATTGCATTATTTATCTCATTTTACATCATTTTATCTTATATTACACCATTTTTTCTCATGTTACGTTATTCTATATCATCACATTATTATATCTCATATAATAAAAATATAAAAAATAATATAATAATAACCCCGATTGGCGTTTTTCATTGCTTAAAATGCAAAATGAATATGTTTATGTGCCTGGTTATTTGTGTGTCTATATTTGTATTGATATGTAGAGCAACAGAAACAAGAGCAGCAAAAACCTATAACAAACAGCTTTAATTTCGTCACAATATCCAGTGAATTCAAACTATTCCGGTCTCTTGTTTGTTAGCCAGACTAGTCTTACATGCAAACTGTTGTTTTATTGTATAGTTTTCGAATTTTTTTTACAAATTTTCAATAGATTTTATCTGAATAACTATAAAACGATGATGCCAAATTGTTTATAACTTATGCCATTTTTTACGCGTGATTTCGACCATGTTCACAAATGTAAATGTTTGCACGAAAAACCAGATGTGGATTGCAAATATATTGTATAAATTAAAAAGAAAATGTATGTGTGCGCGGGTGTGTAATATATTGTGTAGTGCATGTATCTTACGATTTTGTGTTTATATGTGTGTGTGTGTGTCTGTGTGTGTTTGTGCGTGTGTGTGTGTGTGTGTCAGGGCGGTGGAGATGTCCGAGTGGTTACCTCAGCTGCAGAGAATCATGGAAGTGGCAGGCGCCGCCGTTGATCTGATTGATGTGCAGGGATCTTCAGTGATGTTGTGTCTCGAAGACGGCTGGGACTTCACCGCACAGGTGCCTGTCTGTCTGTATGTGTGTATGTATGTATTTGTGTCTGTCTGTCTGTCTGTATGTATGCTTGTGGATGTGTGTTGGCGATATGATTTGTAGTTCGTGTGTGTTCATATGTTTATGTGTAGTGTGTGTTTGTGTGTGTATGTGTTCATATGTGTAGTGTGTGTGTGTGTGTTCATATGTGTGTGTGTGTGTGTGTGTGTGTGTGTGTGTGCATATGTGTAGTGTGTGTGTGTGTTCATATGTGTGTGTGTGTGTGTGTGTGTTCATATGTGTAGTGTGTGTGTGTGTGTGTTCATATGTGTAGTGTGTGTGTGTGTGTGTGTTCATATATATGTGTGTGTGTGTGTGTGTGTGTGTGTGTGTGTGTTCATATGTGTAGTGTGTGTGTGTGTGTGTGTTCATATATGTGTGTGTGTGTGTGTGTATGACACAGGTTGCATCTGTTGCTCAGTTGTGTTTGGATCCGTTCTACCGCACCGTCGACGGTTTTCGTGTGCTTATAGAGAAAGAATGGCTGGCGTTTGGTCATCGCTTCTGTCATCGCTCCAATCTCACTGAATCTTCAATGGCTAGCGGCTTTGCACCCATTTTCCTCCAGTTTCTTGATGTTGTTCACCAGGTGTGTGTATGTGATGTGTGTTTGTGCCTCTCTCTGTCTGTGTGTGTGGGTGTGTGTTTGTGCTTGTCACAGTGTGTCCCCTGCATGTGAAGCTGTATGTGTGTGTGTGTCGGTGTGTGGGTGTTTATGTGTGTGTGTGTGTCGGTGTTTGTGTGTGTGTGTATGTGTGTGTGTGTGTGTGTCGGTGTTTGTGTGTGTGTGTGTGTGTGTGTGTGTGTCGGTGTTTATGTGTGTGTGTGTGTGTCGGTGTTTATGTGTGTGTGTGTGTGTGTGTGTGTGTTTCGGTGTTTATGTGTGTGTATGTGTGTGTGTGTGTCGGTGTTTATGTGTGTGTGTGTATCGCAGATTCACAGCCAGTTTCCGTTATCGTTCGAGTTTAGCGAGTATTACCTGCGCATGCTGGCCTATCACAGTGTGAGCGCTCGTTTCAGCACATTCCTGCTCGACTCGGAGCTGGAGAGCGTTGAGACCGGACTCATGACCGACGAGGACTTGCGACAAATGGCGGCGCAGACAGGTGGCGGTAATTTGGCGCCACCAGTCACCCCGACGACGACGGCTGGCGGCGGCGGGGGTAGTAGTGGTGGTGGTGGCAGTGGTGTAACGGCAGCACCCACCTCTAACAGCAGGTGGTTCGACGACAATTGCATTGAAGACATGGAAGATGAAGATATTCTGCATAGTGAGTGTTTTCTGTTTTTCATCTAGTTCATCTGTTTCTTGACAACTTTGATTTCAGTTCGTACAGCTGGAATTTTTAGTTGGTTCAAATGAAGCTGTAAAAGATATTGTTCATACATTATTCACCCGGTTGACATTCATTTTGTTTTTTTGACGTGTGTTTATTTCTCTACCTGTAATCACATCGCTACTGGTGTGTATATAATGCGTGGACTAGATCGCCGTTCGCTCTTTATTCTATTAGTTTATGTCGAATTTGTGCATAATGATTGATATATAGTCGTATAATACATGCGCTTATTTGAATGTCCAGTTAAATTAATTACTCGAGATAATAATGACCTCTTTTCACCGGGCAATATCATACATCAAATTGGACCATTTCTGCCTCTTGTTCCTGTTCATTTTTGCCTCGTATAATTAATATGGTTATTGCTTGTTAATTCAAGTTTCGGCACTTGCTTTTCTCCGTTTCCATTGTTTGTTTCACTATGTTCAACAATTACACACCGTAAAACAGGCATGAGGTGTTCATCTCGATATGTGTGTATGTGTGTGTGTGTGTGTGTGTCAGGTTCAAGTTCAAATTCGTATTGCTAAAACAAACACTCAGACACATTTCAAATATTTGCTTGACAAAATATTAGCAATGCTTAACGAGATTAATGTCCTAGTTAGACATGCAATCAATGAACATGTGTGTGTTTGTATGTTTTTGTGTGTTTGTGTGTGTGTGTGTGTGTCAGGTTCAAGTTCAAATTCGTATTGCTAAAACAAACACTCAGACACATTTCAAATATTTGCTTGACAACATATTAGCAATGCCTAACGAGATTAATGCCCTAGTTAGGCATGCAATCAATGAAATGTGTGTTTGTATGTGTGTGTGTGTGTGTGTCAGGTTTGTCGAGTGTGCCTGTGTCACCGTGTTCTGGTCCGCCGTACATCGGCACAACATCGGCTCGTTCCGTGTCAATGACGACAGGCGGTGGGGGTCAGTTTTATCAGCCCTCAGCGGCCGGGAACACGGCGTCGACAATTGGCTGGCACGCCGCCAAAAGTCCTCAGCAGAGGCCTCACGCTGCTCGTCTCAATCACCGACGCCTCTCACACCAGCAACTTCACCAGCACACTCAACAACAACAGCAGCAGCAGTCGCGCTCGCTGTTCGACTACATTGACCGCCACGCCGCCCGCTCTCCTCTCTTCTTCAACTTCCACTACTCGCCGCCAGATGGCTCTGCTGGCAGTGTGCTGCGTCCATGCTCGGCTCTTCCTGCACTGCGCGTGTGGCGCTATTACTGCGGCGAAACGCTGGCCACCGGCGCCAGCTACGACCAGCTGGAGAGCGAGGCGTCGCGTGCCGCCGAGCTCAGTCAACGCTCGTACACGGCCAGTGTGGCGCCCGGCGCCGGCACGTCAGAGCTGAGGCGGGCGCGGCCGGCGGACAGTGCTGGCGTGGCTCGACGTACCGTCACGGCCGGGTAATATGCGTCCTGTAACCGCACAAGTCATATTGTGCCGCTCAACGCTAATATGAGTTTGTATCGGTGTGTGCCGTAAATCCCGCTCATTAAGCCCATATTCTAACCCGAAATTATACTTCATTTTTTCCCTGGTTGTCTTAATGGCCAGAACTATTTCAAGGTATAAATTCAGTCTGCCAAAGTTTTATTTATCCAACAAGCTTCGTTATGACATTAATTATATCAATGTTAATAATGTACAAATATGTGCAATAGTTTGATGAAAAACGATAATTAAAAATGTTAGGGAAGGACGAATTCGTCAACATATTGTATATGTAGAACACACAGATCATTTGAAAAATACTACCGGATGATTTCTTATTTATATTTTAATTGAGCTTATTGTACCGTACTACTAAAAACCTAGTATTTCAGTCCTGAAAAGTGCCAAGCTTAATGACCGGGCTCTACGGTATGTATGTTTCTGTTTTATCAGTGTGTATGTGTGAAATAAAAACAGGATAGATACGTAAATACGAATAGAAATACGTCACTACGGTGTCAACTTCAGTTATTTGAATTGATTAAGATTTGTTTCATCATTAGTGATATATCATGGCTACTTATATATATGTACGTATGAGTGTATATGTCTGTGTGTCTATATATGTATGTGTGTGTGGTTCAGCTATGATGATCCGTACGAGCACACGCTGAACCAGTGTGCTCAGCTGTTGGAGCAGCTGAAACAGCTTCACTTGCAGCTGGTGATGCCGCAGCAGCGCTGGCGCACCTTGTGGCGTCAACTGCACGAGACAGCTGCTCTGGACTCCTCGACGGGCGCAACTGCTGTGAGTATGGCGTGATATTGATGTCAGTGATGATGTCAGTGATAATGTTAGTGATAATGTTAGTGTTTATGTCAGTGATGATTTAACATGTACATATTAATTCATTGCCTCCCATAATTTTATTTACTACAACTTCAAGCAATTACATTTTCAAGATTATATATACAATTTATTTAGATCAATTTTTTTAATATTGTGTTGATGTAAAAAATGATCCTAATAAGTATAGCCCAATGATTAGATATATTTTATTATAGGCAAAAAACAGTGAAATATGGTTATTTTCGGTTATTTCATATGAGATGGCCGTGAGGTAATGGTTAACTCATGGTTAACTCTGGTTAACACACTTGTAACCCACTCGGGCTCAGATGAAACTTTCGGGGGTATATGCAAGTGAATGTTGTATTTTTGCCTCAAAACTTGGCAGCGTGCCGCCATTCTGGACAATATATATTCGCACGATATGTACACGTTTATATACGACATTTTCCGGGTCACGGCAATATATATCCGGATCACGGCACTATATATCATCTATATATATATATATATATATATATATATATATATCAATATATATCCGGGTCACGGCACCAAATGTAACGACACCAATATGTTGTTCAGATGTTGAATGTTGGTCTTCGTCGTTCGGCTGATCGTGAAGTCTTCTGAGTTCCTCTTGTTGTTGTGTTCCGCGATAACAAGTAATAGTCACCCAGTCGAAGTTTAATTGTGTATTTGCAACAACCAGTCGACTCTACTAGCTTATGTTAAGTTACTCCTAAAACTTAATAAGTCCTGAACCTAATACCCTAATGACGACTTAATAACTGCCTGCCTGGGTGAGTGGCCCTCTGTTGTTAGTGTCACATCTTGACTGCCATATCGTTAGTGAACCTAGTATCTCTAGCCTTTCCAGTATCTAGTATCACCCAGTCTCCCGTCCATATTGTTAGTACAACACAGGTATATATACCCACGACCACAGGTCGTCGGCTCAATGCGCCTCACTGAATCTAGCCAGGCAAACAGTTCGGCTGCGCAACCTAGTTGCGAGCTATTTCTAAACACGATCTGACAGTACACACGCGTTACAATTAGATGTTCAGCCAAGTCAGACACACAAAATGGTCATAAATTAACTGTCAAGCTACTTCACACATTGTCAAGCATATCAGACGCAGTGCACTATTGACACCATCCTACCACGTAAATTAGCCTACCGACAGCTGCACAAGCACGCCGCGAAAAGAACGCGAAAGTAAACTGAGAGAGAGAGAAAAAACTGAGTATACTGACAGATAGAAAACTGGTCTGATTATAACTTTGTTATAATAGCCCAATGATTAGATATGTTTTATTATAGACAAAAAAAACTGTTAAATATGGTGATTTTCGGTTGTTTCATATGATATCATCGTAAGGTAATGGTTAACCCATGACCTAACACACTTGTAACCCACTCGGGCTCAGATGAAACTTTCGGTGGTATATGCAAGTGAATGTTGTATTTGTGCCTCAAAACGTGGCAGCGTGCCGCCATTATGGACAATATATATGCGCAGGATATGTACACGTTTATATACGACATTTTCCGTATATACTAGCATATAAATCGTGCCCTAAACTGCTTTCAAATGACCGATTTTGGCCATAAAACGCGCATATAAGCTGTGGTTTAACTGGTTTAATTTTACTTTATATTCTTGCTTCATAGAAATTGTTCGCTACTTTAAATATGTAGATTGCTTGCTTTCATGTTACATATTAGAAATATTAAAATAAATCATACATATTGACATTAGCTGTACAGGAATATTTCAAGATTCGCTGCTCATCCACCCCCTCTCTCCTGCACTCTCAAACTCATCCGTGCACATGCACATTTTCAAATGCAAACTCATGGACATACATATATCAATATCAATATATACAACTACTGACACACACACAACTCAACCACATACACACACACACACACACACACACACACACACACACACACACACACACACACACACACACACACACACACACACACAACCACATACATACACACACAACCACATACATACACACACAACCACATGTGTTTGTGTTCATTTTATTTATGCGCTTATACGCCGATCTCCTGATTTCTGTGTTGCTTTCTTCTCCAACGTTATATGTATGTGTGCATGTGTGTGTGTCGGCGTGTCGGCAGTATCACATGACGCCCAGTATGCGTTTGGTTCGTCACCACGGGCGCTATGCTCACAAGCGCGCCACTATTCGTCTCATGCTCGGCGGCAAGATGGCGTCTGCCGTGGTGGCGGCTGGTGGAGGTGGCGCTGGAGGAGGTGGTGGCGTGGTGGCGCGCGGTGTTGACTCATCTCGCGTGCTGACTTCCTCGCACCGCTTCGACAAGTGCCACTACACGACGCCCACACATTGCGACCACTGCGGGCATGTGTTGTGGGGCCTGGTGAAGGTGTGTCTGCTAGCTGTTATTAGCACGTGAATCACGCATAACTGTGTTTACTATATGTTCCCTCTATGTGTGAGAGATCCTTCTGTACGAGGCAGCCCTTCAATTTTTAGACACAAATTATTGAAACAAAGCTTATAGTAATGAATATCTATTATATCATGTAACTAATTAAATTCATCACTCTCATCAGAATTATCAACTGGAGTCAGTGATTTGGCAATGCCAGCCAGTTATTCGTCATCATCATCAAAGCAGTCATCAAATGATAAATGATGACATGTTTCATCATTCATCAATACATACTGGTGCTAAAATACTTACTGCCATGTATATGCGACTCCCTATTTAACCCTATAACGCCGGAATTTTTTATTCGTTTTGCCAAAAAAAATCCGCGTTTATTTTTGTTCTTATGGTGTTGCATCTATCGCCGCAAAACACAATTTCCACCCTTCTTCCACTATGATCGATGCATCGTGTAGAATTCGTGACAGTGGGCAGTTGCTGCTAATTTGCATATTATCAGCACAGTAAGCCAATGCATCAAACGTTACCAAATCGACACACTCGTTGTTAAGTAAGGGTTCAAGTGAAAATTTACCCCAGAGAGGGGTGTCTTATACACTGCAAACTACGCTTCCTTCACACCTGTTCTCAACCGACTAATTGTTATTTCACCGATTCAGCGAAGTGTATGTGTGTGTTAGTGTGTGTGTGTGTTTGTGTGTATGTGTGTGTGTGTGTGTGTGTGTGTGTGTGTGTGATTTATTGATAGATATAGGTGATTGATTGATTGATTTAGACGAAAGGTGATTTGAGACAATTTAGACATAGTTGGTTTTCAGATGTAGACGTCGATTATTGACGTGTATATTCACAGGCTCACTGAATGCTTCGTTGATGTGTCGTTTTGTTTTTGCATTTGTTAAATTTAAATGTAATTTTACCTCCGCATTCCCACCTTTTCATACTACAATTGCACTTACTATTGTACGCTGCAAAAGTGACATTTCTAGATTGACGTTTAACCATGCTTTTTTCGCTCTTCATATTGTTACGTGTTGATTGACAATATGTTTGATATCATCTGCACTCATTATTGTAAACGCACCTCAACAGCCTCACATATAGGACGGTATATGAGAAAAATCAATGAAACGAAACGCAATGCTGGTTGACAGACGGGTGTACGCTGCTCTGACTGCGGCTTCAATGCGCACGAGAAATGCGCCGTGCGTGTGGGCGACACTTGCGACAAATACAGGAGCATGTTATTACAGCAACAGCCAGCTTCACCGACCATCACGACCTCTGCCACGTGTGATAATCAGCCTCCTGTGGTCGTCTCCTCGTCGTGCAGTAACGGACACGTCAGCGCCGAACAACACAATCACCGACACCAACAGCAACGCGGCAGCGTGGCCTCAGGTGGGCCAACTGTCACTCTGATCATCTATGTCCAAGTTGGAAGCTATTTGTATTCATTATTTTGATTTGATGACACCTTGTGGTGTGAAAATACGTAGAAGAAAATGAGAGAAAGCAAAATTGGTTTTTGTAATCTTTGAGGCGCTCGTAATAAACACAAAATAAATGTCAATTGTATTCAAACACATTGAAGTTATTGATGGTAAAATGTCCCAGCTATAAGTTTTTCATTGTCATCGCACAGTTTATACATTGGTATAGATCGACGTTTGTATTCGGAAACAACACTTCGGTGCTAAATGTTTGTCGATATCCTTTTTCAAACAGAGTTCTTGGATATAAACATTCTCACCTGATCGCCTTCGACTGTCATCACTGTTGTATCCCAGTGTTTCACTGTTCTCTTTGTGTGTTGCTGCCATTCATCATAGTGCAACACTCGGTGAGCCTTATCCCGCGGCGGTGAAGTGTAGTACATGCGATCTCTTTGTCACAGACAATGGCACCAAGAGTTTTTGGGCGTTTGTCAGAGTGTTCTAACACACCATAAGCCGTTAGTACGTGCATATAGCAGCCACGTGGACAGATAGCCACGTGGACAGACTGCCACGTGTACAGTGACAGACAGATTACTGTTGGCCATGTCTTTACACCACTCGGATTCACAACAAACGCTTCTACAACACGAGACGGCAATATACATAATAATAATACCCCTTCAGTTGGACAAAGACCTCGAATCAAACACTTTCGAACACACATCGCCTGATTTACACTCGCTACACAAAGTCAAGGCCACCCCTCATATCAAGTAACATGAGACCGTCCATTATTTACTCGCTACATCCAGCCGCATATTATTCATTCACCACTAATGCGCACAACACAGCTACAATTACCAGTACAGAATAAATTGCAGATACTAACAACACTACAACAGATTACTAGAATCAACAATTTGCACTTGAACCGGCTTCATCCGGCTTGAACCGGCTTGTCAGCACTGCTTCACCGCTACGCCAAAACGCCAACGTTCCCAGCTCTCTTCCAATAAGAAGCATAACGACGACAATGTTAAATACCTTCACAAGTGACTGAATCTTCAATTACAAACATTTTCAAAAGTGAAAACTGTTATATCAAGGAAGAATTGGACATATTTGTTTGTTATGGAGCAGAGTGATCCTTTTATACCGCCCATTAGTCAGGTGGCGTCTAGATTACGCGTACATCATGTATGATCTGGCTTGGGAATCACTAAACACCCACCTTGATACAATACATGCAGGAACACGGTGGAGTCAATGACAGACACTGAAACTTTGTCCGCAATGACACAACAACTAATACATCCACTCACGCACACAAACATACTTACACACTCACACACAATGATAATGCGTTGCGTGTTCAAGGACGGATGAGCTACTTGTGAGATAACTATGTTTCTGCATCTGTGCAAACTTTTGCCTCATTGTTGCTAGTTCATTTTCTCGTGTATTTCGTCTTTCTGTTTGTTTTAATCCGCTGTTATGTGTCCGTGTCAATAATTGCACGCTGTGATAAATACTCGTCGTATATGCTTGTGTGTGTGTATGTGTGTGTGTGTGTGTGTGTGTGTGTGTGTAAGTAGACAGTGATACATATTCGCCGCTCGACATGGCTCATTCTTGTGAGTCACCCTCCGTGGCGGCGGGCACGGGTGGTGTAGTGTTGAGTCCGCCTCACACCATCTACGACCCGTTCAGCGCATCACCATCGACCAGCGAGCATCGCACACTCGAGGGCTACTTGTACAAGCGCGGTGTGCTACTCAAGTCGTGGAAACAGCGCTGGTTCGTGCTCGACTCGATCAAACATCAACTCAGGTCCGTCCATCAACCTCATCTCACCGACTCACTCACTCACATACACACACACATATCGGGGCTAGGCGGCTGATTGACGTGGCGCTGCCTCCTCATATCGCCTCTATGGAGGCCGCCGGGGATCTGGTCAGTCATATAATTGACCGCCAACGCGGTGACAGACCTGGTCTCCCGGCGCCCCCCGTAGAGGAGTTTGTGAGCAGAATGTGCTCGGTTTTCGATCAAGATAAGCCCCATCACTCCCCTCACTCTACGACGTGACGTGCACCGGCATATTCAGCGATGCACACCTATTGGAGGGTGCAGTCGCTCCCGGGGCATAACAATTAACAGAACAGAAGTAAATTCAATGCTGATCTGGGGCTTAACAATTGGTGTTTTTATTCTCTGTACTTACTTCATAAGCTTTGACTATTCTATCCATTTTCGTTTGCGGAATGAGTGTTGCGCAAGAGTATTTGTTGCAGAGTATTGTTATCAATCAGGCATACACATTGCTAACATGTTCAGTATGAAAATGTACTAGTGAGTGACTAGGTGTATGAGTATGTTCTCACCGAGTTGTTCTCACCGAGTTGTCTCCGCAGAAATGAGTCAAAGACTCGTGGCTCCTGCCTTCCAAAGATCATATTTTTGTTTGAACGTTTGTGTTGTGGTCTGGTTGACAATTTCTTTGGGTAATATGTTCCAATAATCGATTGCCCTGTTTGGAAAGCTGTATTTTTGTATGTCTTTCTTGATTCTTTGTTTTTGAAGGCCGAAATTATGCTTTCTGTTTGATTTTGAGTGTCGAAATATGTTTTCGTTCTGAATTTGTTCTTTTTTTGTTAGGCATCTATAAATGGTGATCAAATCGCCTCGTTTTCTTCTGTCTTCTAATGTTGGTAATGCCAGTTTCTGTAATCTATCTGTGTAACTATATTTTTCAAGGGTTTTTATTGTTCTAGTAGCCGACCTTTGTACTCTTTCCAGTTTAACGATGTGTTTTTGTAAGTGCGGACTCCAGAATGCGGCTGCATACTCCAACGCTGGGCGGACTGTAGACACGATCAGTTTTTTCATCATTTCCTCATCAATGTACGTGAACGCCGCCTTGATGTTTGCCATTGTATTATTGGCTTTCTTAACAACCTGTGTCACGTGGTTATCAGGCGATAGCCGTTTGTTGACGATAATCCCTAGGTCCTTTTCTTTTTCGACTTCTTGTAATTGTGTACCGCTCAGAATATATTTCTCCAAAGGTCTATTTTTTCCTTTTCCGAATCTAAGTATATGACATTTATCAACGTTGAAGGGCATTTGCCACTTGTAACTCCATTTTTATATTCCGTCGAGACAGTTTTGTAAAACAACACAATCCTCCCGGCATGATACATTTTTTTGTAGTTTTAGGTCGTCTGCAAACATGTTCATATATATGCTGTCTGGTATAGCGTCTTCAATATCATTGACCTATACAATGAAAAAGATCGGAGCCAACACGGTGCCCTGGGGCACTCCACTTTTCACTTCTCGCCATGATGAACAGTGGCCTCTCAGACAAGTCCTCATTTGTCGATTGCTCAAGAAATTCTTCATCCACAGTGCGAGCTCTTTGTTGACTCCTCCTATTCTTGTCAATTTGCTCATTAGCTTTTCGTGGGGAACTTTATCAAACGCCTTTTCAAAGTCTATATAAATTGCGTCTGTCCATTGACCTCTCTCTTGAACATTTTCTGTAACACGACTGTAGAAACTTATCAGATTTGATGTAGTACATCTTCGGCTTCTGAATCCGAATTGTTTTTCTGTAATAATCTCATTTTTCTCTAAATAGTTCATCCATTGCTTTTTTATAATTTTTTCCATTATCTTGCACACTATGTGTGTGTGTGTGTGTGTGTGTATGTATATTGTTATTATTTGGAACGTGCTAATAATGTCATATATATTGTATTAACACCTGTATTTTTATTTGGTATATTCCTGTTTGCTTATGTACATCCGTCTGCTGTATATATTTTGATTTCAATATTTGAATGTCTGTTTTCGTGTCGGTTTGTGTGTGTATGTATGTATGTGTGTGTGTGTGTGTGTGTGTGTGTGTGTGTGTGTGTGTGTGTGTGTGTGTGTGTGTGTGTGTGTGTGTGTGTGTGTGTGTGCAGGTATTATGATAGCGTGGAGGACCAGCATTGTAAGGGCGTGATAGATTTGGCCGAGGTGGTGTCAGTGAACCCGGCCACTGCTACTCCAGGCGCACCAAAACGTGTCGACGACAAGGCCTTCTTCGAGGTTGGTTGCATCCTCGAGGCTCAGCCACTCATCATGTTGATGATGGCTGTTTAACAGGCGCTCCGGCATGCTAGTATATATGTCACCTCACTGCACTGGCTCACACATTGATACACTCACACATTGATATACTGGTACATTCATACGCTGGTACATTGATACACTCACACATTGATACACTGGTACATTCACACGTTTATGCAGTGATACATTCGCATGTGGTCTTATATAAACATGTCATGTAGCTATATATAGACAATGTATATATATATCACCATAAGTTAGGTTATATTATGAATATTGTGTACGCTGGTATATGTGTGTATACGTATGGTTGTGCTCGTATTGTAGCACATGGCATGTGTATAATGTGTGTGTGTGTTTGTGTGTGTGTGTGTGTGTGTGTGTGTGTGTGTGTGTGAAATTGTCAGTTGAGGACGGTGCGTCGGGCTTATAATTTTTGCGCCAACGAGGCTCAGTCAGCACAGGAATGGGTGGAGAAGATTCAGTCTTGTCTCCAGTAGGTGGCGCTAGTGTAGTGTAGTGTTGTCGTGTGAATATTGCAACATGCAGCCACTTGTTGATCAGCTGCAATAATTGTTGCAACGAATTTTGGCGGCTGTTTCTCCTGCACTGCACTGCATGATGCAGACACAATTACCAACACACACACACACACACACACACACACACACACACACACACACACACACACACACACACACACATACATACACATACACACAGCGTGTTGCCTCGTACAGGACTTATCTGTTCACCTATGCTGACTCAATGTCATGTGTGTGTGTGTGTGTGTGTGTGTGTGTGTGTGTGTGTGTGTGTGTGTGTGTGTTTGTGTGTGTGTGTGTGTCAGTGTGTGTCAGTGTGTGTGTATTTACGTGGGTTTGTTGGTGTATATATATATATATATATATATATATATATATATATATATGTGTGTGTGTGTGTGTATGTGTTTGTTAGTGTTTGTGGGTTGATTATTTGTGTGTTCTTATGCTTATTCACTCTTGCAGTGAATGTGTTAGTGAGCGCGCTTGTTATAATGACTCCAATATTGGATGTGTGAGGTGGATATATAATGTGCTGCTATGTTTCCTCGTGTCTCCTCAATATCAACACTCAGTCATTTGACAGTAATATGCAAACCAAGTAGGCCTGGCGGTATTTGTGTTAAATATGCACCATACATGTATATGGAAATTGGTTGACCAACGAAACAATGACCGTGTGGGCTGCTATATTTGGACAATATTGCGGTATCTGCCTCCCGGTCTATGTAATATAATCTGTGTTTATCATAAAACACAAATTACACACATTGAGTACATAGTAACACGCGCGTTTGTGTGTGTGTGTGTGGGTGTTTATAAGATTGATGGTTGTGGAGGCATTTAATTTGATTGTACACAAATTTTCATCTTGCTTATATGGTGTTTACATATAGAAACATGCGCGTGTCGGTGTATGTATGTGTGTGTGCGTGTGTGTGTGTGTGTATGTGTGTGTGTGTGTGTGTGTGTGTGTGTGTGGATACGCGTATAGCGACCTACAAAACATGTGCATTTGAGTGTTGTGAGTATGCAATTTGGTTGTGCTTCTATTACCAACGAGGGTATATTTGTGTGTGTGTGTGTGTGTTCGTACGAAAAAAATGTGCATGTATTGTTCAAGCGTTCTGTTCTATTTCTACTCATTCCAGTTGAGGGGTGTATTTTCATTAATATTATTATTATTATTCAATTAAGTGTTGTGCTATTTCTGTTCGATTTCCTGTTCGGTTCGGTTTTTTGGCGTCCGAACTGTTATTTTTTGTTGGGTCAAGCGTTTCCGTCTCTCTTTCTCTCTCTCTGTGTGTGTATGTATGTGTGTGTGTGTGTGTGTGTTTATGTTGACCACTGCAGTGCAACCGTGTAGTGTGTGGCTCGTGTTTGAGGGAAATATATTTTATGGCTGCCGGTGTGTTATTTGAGCTCTCAGTTGATCATAAATAGGTCGCATTTGATAATGAAAATATGCAGCAATTTACTTGATCACTCAGTCCAGCTGCGTGTGTGTATTGTTCGCCTTTCCAGCCTGCAGTATTTTCAATCTAACCTATTTCCCCGTGTATAAAATGAGCACTGTGTATAAGAGACCCATAGAATTATAGACAAGAGTTCTGCGGACATTTTTTATGAATGAATAACTTATATTATCATTGAATGATTAAATAATAGATGAAAATATATGTCTTGGTCAGCTTCGAATGAATATAATTTTGTATGTTATCATTGAATGTTTCATCAAATATCATTGCATAGTTTCATATTATACATGGCAGTAAGTCTCTTATACATTTATATAAGAGACTTACTTACTGCCATGTATAAGATACCCCTTATTTTTAATATGAAACTTTTTATCACAAAAGGCTTCTTATACACGATAAATACGGTATACCATGAGCGAAGTTGTTCTTTTATCACTGGTACGATTATTATACGAATTTAGATGACCCTGTTTTTCCCAATCAAAAATATTCAGGACGAGTCGTGCCTCTGCTTGTATCTGTAATGTTTGTGTTTGTTTCATGTGATGATGAAAATTGGTGTTAAAGAGGCGCAACGGCCTATCAGACCATATGGCGCCCCCCATGTGAAACAGGTGCATTGCACAATAGCGTAGCACAATATCCATAGCATCACAATCATAATAGTTTTTCACCACGTAAAATTTCACTAACATAGTATTATTTCAAGGATGAATATATATCATGGAAACAAATGCAAAAAATGGCACGTTAAATCGCAATCACATGGAAATCATAATTCACCTCATATGGAAAACGCCAATATGTAGCTATTTCACGATGTATTGACACACGGAATAATGCGTACCACTCAATATCACATCACTAGCGTGCCGTAATGGATTCAGTGTGAATCAGATGTGCTTGCAACATCGAACACATAGAGTGACATCAAATTCGGTGCTATCGGATTTCTGTGATCGATTGCTGGTTTCCATGACAACCGTTGTCAACAAACTCATCTCTGAGTTGTCTCATCAAATAACATCAAGTGATGGTCATATACGAGTGTATCACGTGTATCATGAAGAGCACCTGCAGTGGTTGTCATGACAACCTTGTGTGGGCAAATGGTCTTTCACGATCTAGGACAGGGGTATTTAACCTTTTTCAGTGTTCGCATCCTTCTAAATCAGCAGTCAGATCTCGCAGCCCCTGGAGTATTGATAGCTACACGAAAAACATGAAAATACAAACGATGTAATAACAGAATTTTTTTCTAAATTCATTGATACAATTCATTATGATACAAAATATAAAGCGTAGGTATTATATATTTCCTTAAATTATCTAAGAGGTCCTCGCACCCCTTAGGAACTTAGCTTAAATCCCCTAGTGATACGAGCACACTTGGTTAAGAATCGCTGATGTAGGGAGTGATTGTGCAACTACAGTTTTGATAGCACATATGCAGTGTCAATGATGATGTCATGAAGTATAAAGTAGTCCTGCAGGTTGTGCACCCTTCAAAACACCAAGTGGTGTAGTGTCAGTGGTGTCGTGTCAGTGGTGTCGTGTCAGTGATGTAGTGTCAGTGGTGTAGTGTCAGTGGTGCTGTGTCAGTGGTGTAGTGTCAGTGGTGTTGTGTCAGTGGTGTCGTGTCATTGGTGTAGTGTCAGTGATGTAGTGTCAGTGGTGTAGTGTCAGTGGTGGAGTGTCAGTGGTGGAGTGTCAGGGGTGGAGTGTCAGTGGTGTAGTGTCAGTGGTGTAGTGTCAGTGGTGCTGTGTCAGTGGTGTAGTGTCAGTAGTGGAGTGTCAGTAGTGTAGTGTCAGTGATGGAGTGTCAGTGGTGCTGTGTCAGTGGTGTAGTGTCAGTAGTGGAGTGTCAGTAGTGTAGTGTCAGTGATGGAGTGTCAGTGGTGGAGTGCCAGTGGTGTAGTGTCAGTGGTGGAGTGTCAGTGGTGTAATGTCAGTGGTGGAGTGTCAGTGGTGGAGTGTCAGTGGTGGAGTGTCAGTGGTGGAGTGTCAGTGATGGTTCTTATTGACATCCCAGTTTGCGGTCCAAACTTGTCACTGCTACAGCAAACGCCTGCAGTGCATTCATTGGTTGTCTAAAGTCCAGAGTGAACACGTTCTCATCCAGTTTTCCGAACTGCATCACCATATACTTGGCTATCAACATACACACACACACACACATATATATATCTATATATATAAAAGAGATCCTCTGTGTGTCTGTGTGTGTGTCTGTTTGTGTGTCCCACCCTCCTTGGTCCATTTTCTATGAGCTGCTACTCGGTCATCACTTGGCGTAGCCGCTACAAATTTATACCATCATGTTGGAAATTTTCTTGTCTACACTGTAGGTTAAATTTTTAATTTTAAAAATAAAACCAAAAAAAGTTAGAGCGGTGAAAAGACAAAATGAACCCTGAAAAATGCGAACATTTTGGTCAATTTTCTGAAGACTACTCCTCCTAAACCAGCAATGGTACAACTATACAAATTATACCACTGTGTAGAAAATTTTCTGTTCTACTCAACAAACTATAATTTATACCCAAAAATTAAATATGAAACATGTAAAATGGAAAAAAAATCAATCTACATTCAAAATTTTATTTAAACTCCACGCGTCCGATTTTCTATACTTTTTTCTCTATTTCTCAAAAACTAATTATCACACATCTAAATAAATAATACCATCATGCTGGAAATTTTGTTTGCTACAACACGGTATAATTTTTAATTTTCCAAAGTGTATTAAACAAAAGTTACGGCGGTGTGAAGTGTAAATGACAAAGTCAAAAAAGCAAAATTAGCACACAAAAACGTGAATATTTTGGTCAATATTCCGCTATCTATTCCTCATAAACCAGCAATGGTACAGCTATAAAAACTATACTATTGTGTAGATAATTTTGTGTTTTACAAGAAAAGTTATAATTAATACCCACAAATGATACAAAAACATGTAAAATTGGCAAAATTCGTAAATACATCCAAAATTACACTTGAACACCGGGAGACTAAAATTAATTCATTTTTCTATTATTTCTCAGTAACTATTTGTTATACATAGAAATAGATTATACCATCGTGCTAGAAATCTTGTTTTCTACAATACGGTATAATTTTTAATTTTCCAAAATATATCTGAAGGCAGTTACAGCGGTGTAAATTCAAAATGACATATTGCCAATTTGACAGCTATTATGCGCACTTGCGATTACACAGGAATATACTACTGTGTAGAGAATTTTGTGTTCTACAAGCTAAGCTATAATTTATACCCACAAATGATACAAAAAACGTGTAAAATTGGCAAAATTCTCAAATACATCCAAAATTACACTTGAACACCGGGTGACTAAAATTAATTCATTTTTCTACCTATTTCTCAAAAACTAATTGTCACAAATTAAAATGAATTATACCATCGTGCTAGAAATTTTTTTTTCTACAATACGGTAGAATTTTTAATTTTCCAAAATGTATCTAAAGGAAGTTACGGCGGTGTAAAGTCAAAATGTCATTTTGCCAATTTGACAGCTATTATGCGCACTTGCGATTACACAGGAATATACACTGATTTAATTTCACTGAAGTCCAATCACAATTTACGCACTTGCGATTACACAAGAATATACTACTGTGTAGAGAATTTTGTGTTCTACAATATAAGTTATAATTTATACCCACAAATGATACAAAAAACGTGTAAAATTGGCAAAATTCTCAAATACATCCAAAATTACACTTGAACACCGGGCGACTAAATTTTGACTAAATATGAGGTGGATTAAGGGATAATATTTTGTCAAATTTATAATTAAAATATTCACATTTAGAGTTTTTATTGGTGAACGTATTTACAGGTTAAATTTTTTGCTTCTTAATTTTTAAACAGTTTATTCTATGGATTGAATGTGCATTTTATTTTATGAATTGTTGAGCACGACGGGCGGGTTTCCATATGGGGCAGGCTGAAGGAAAATATGTTGCCAAAATAAAAATAAAAATAATTAAATTTAGACTTTCAATTTAGTAAGATTTTAATGAGTATATCTGTTTTCTTTTTTAATTTGCAATATGTTTATGAATTAAATATGAATTTCATTTTATGAATTGATCCGCACAACTGACGGGTTCCAATTCTAGACGGTGATGTTAAGTTATAAAAATATTTTGGAAACATTATGGTGAAAAAGTGTAGTCATTTTTCATTGTTTCGTGTCTGAGTTCTGAATTATTCAGCACGACGGGCATGTATAAATATGAGGCGGTTTAATGTAAACTATTTTGTGAAAATAAATATGAAAACATAGAAATTTAGACTTTTTTATGGGTTTACTCCGCTCTTTTTTAATTCATATTCCTTTTCTCTTATGAATCAAATACAAATTGAATAGTATGAACTGTTTCGCACGACGGGCGGGTTTACATGCTAGAATTTTCATTGTTTGTTACGTGTTTGTGTTCTGAATTATTCCGCACAATGGGTGGGTATATATATGAGGCGGGTTGAGGGAAAATATTATGTCAAAATAAGAATAAAAATATTCACACTTGGACTTTTCTATTGAGTAAGACACTTATGAGTTTTCATTTTCTTTTTTAATTTGGAATATTTTCTATGAATATGAATTTTCATGAATATTAATTCCATTTTATGAATTCCTCCGCACAACGGGCGGGTTTTAATGCTAGAAAGTAAAAAGTAAAATAGTACTTAAGCAAATGATGTTGGGGAATGATGTTAAGTGATAAATATAGTTTGGAAACATTCTGATGAAAAGATTTCATCATCTTTCATTGTTTGTTTCGTGTTTGTGTTCTGAATTATACCACACGACGGGCAGATTTATATATCAGGCGGGTTGAGAGATAATATTTGTCAAAATAAATACAAAAATATTCACATTTTGACTTTTCTATTGGTTAAGATATTTATAGGTTACATTTTTTGCTTTTCAATTTGTATTCATTATATTTTATGGATTTTATATGAATTTTATTGCATGAATTGTTCCGCACGACGGGTGGGTTTAAAAAAGTGTTTTTTTAGTTCATTTTTTCAAATGTTTCATTTGAAAAAAGTTTTTTATATAAAAATGTTCCGCGGGCAGCAACTATAGATAATAGAACGTCTCCTGTAGAATTCATCCATACACAACACCAATGGATTTGACTTCAAGATCCAGAACGGATCGTGTTCGAGTTCTGAATTATTCAGCAAGACGGGCGGGTGTAAAAATTACCAAGGCGGACTGAGGGGAAATATTTCGTCGAAATAAAAATAATTAAACTTAGAATTTTAAATTGATTAATATTCTTATGAGTGTACCCTATTTCATTTCTAATTTTCCATAATTTATGAATTGAATATGAATTTCATATTATGAATTGCTCCGCACAACGGGCGGGTTTAATGCTAGAAATTACCTGTCTGTCTGTGAATGTATGCTTGAATATGAGGTGACATAATTGCGCGGGTTCAATGGTATAGATCAGGGGCTTCAAACGCAAACGAAGCGATGGCTTATTTTTATGAAATAAAAATGTCCCGCGGGCAGCAATAAAACGTTCCATTTCACCGTGTAGAATGAATTCATATACAAAACTAATGGATTCGACTTCAAGATCCAGAACGGATGGTGTTCGAGTTCTGAATTAATCCGCACGTCGGGCGGGTTTAAATATGAGGCGGGCTGAGTGAAAGTATTTTGTCAAAATAAAATTATAATTTTGAAATTTAGACTTTTTAATTGATTAAGGTTTTCATGAGTTTGCCTTATTTATTTTTTAATTTGAAATATTTTTATAAATTGTTCCGCACAACGGGCGGGTTTTAATGCTAGTATATATATATTTAACAGATTGAATGTTTACCTTCCGAGGTTTAGAACAACGTTATTTAAAAAAGTGTGGTGAGTTATGGTCCTGAACTGTGCAACGGTTTGTCAAATGAGATTAAAGCTTTATTCAATTTTAATAACATTAAATTGTTCAGAGAAATCTCTAGGAAATAATTCTTCATAAACCAATGGTAAAACTTATCTATAAATACTGCATTAGTTGGGTATCAGCTGGCAAGTGAATCTGATTGTTTAGCAGTTCTGAGCTAATATCTGGTTTACTGTATCTGTACGGCTTCTTCCCGTGTAGCAGCTGTCACTTGGGCCTATAACCTTTTAACCTTTGTCTGATATTGCGCTTCCATTCATTATAGAGTGACCAAATGCAAGTATGAGGATACATAATTACTCGTATGAATGTGTGCGTGTGTGTATGATCATGAGTGTGTAAGCGGATGTTTTGTTGGAGTATATCTGTATGTATGTGTGTGTGTGTGTGTTTGTGTATATATGTGTATGTATATGTTTGCGTGGTGTGTGTGTATGTGTGTGTCGGTGTGTATATTTGTGAAAACGTGGTATATAGCGTATATTGTATTATTATGTAGGTGTACTTTTTATATCGTGTGTTGTGTAATTGTGTATATATGTTTGTGTATTTATGAATTTCTTTATGTGTCTGTTAAGACGCCAGCTATATCAGACATAGCAGAATGTGCCGAGAAGTGTAGCTACAAGGAACAATTGAACAAAAAAACACATGAATGAAACGCATGAATGTTTGTATAAACATAATGTTTATATGAACATTCAATGTTTGTATAAACATTCATGCGAGCGCTAAAAACAGTTGCTGGGATCTTGTAACGCCAGTGGTTCTCAACCCCTGGGTCGTGGGGCAAAGTTGGATCGCTGATCTATTGAGTTTTGGGAGATATTGCGCCACTGTTGTGTTCTGAACATCACAAAATGCTCACTGTTTTGTTCACTCAATGAGCTGAATTGTGCTCAATAGATCATCTTAATTACTAAAGTTAGAAGACTGAAAATGAAAATTATTGATAAAGAGCAAAAAATAATAATAAGTAATAAATGACCATTCGAGTTTTCATTTATCATTTTTAAGTGTATGCCTGTGTATAAATTGTCATCAATTTGACATAAAAAGAGTGGGGACAGATATCTCTTTCTGTATCCGCCACTGTGTGAATCTTTCAACCAACAAAAATTAAAAATCAAAAACATTCGCAGGTGAGATGTTGCGAGGGAAGTTATGTGAGATTGGGCTTTCTCACGACGTTCTCGATAGACCAGCTGGAAATTTTTCACCGACGGTACAAGCGCTCTGCCTTGAAAATCGAGCACGTGCGACTGAGTCAGCTTGTTCCATGAGGGCTGCTTGTTCTGTAGACGTATCAAACCTTGTAGACTTTTGTGGTGCCATCTGTCTGTTTCACATATCCAAAATAGTTGAAACAATTTCAGTGGAATACAACACGAGAAAATGAAATGGGAAAACGGAATGAAAGCTTGAGAAAATGTTTATGTTTAATGAAAGCTTAACAAAAGGTTACACACACGCAGAGTCGCAGCAACCCCCGGCCTGAGGGTGAGTGTTGAGGGGCCCAATTGCCTCAAACATTATAATAAAATTTATCATAAAGTAGCGCATAAAAGTACCTTAAATACCCAGGAGACCGAGGGGCTGCTCGTAACTGCATTTTACCAAAGTCGGACTTCTCTTATAAGGGTGATTCATGATTTATAATAGGGGCCCCAATTATTGCCTTCGGAGGGGAGGTTATAAGACATCGCATCGGGCTGCACACGCGCACATACGCACTGGGGCAGCAAACATCATTGTAACCACAAATATACACAGACAGTAATAACAATAAATTTGTGAAATCAGCCAACTGTAAATGTAAATGAACGAACAATAAATAAATGAATATCAGTTATAAATATATTCGTTCATACTCCATGTTATACGACCGCTCACACGTCTCTATAAATATAATTAACTCACAATAAATATGAATAAATAAAGAATAAATTAGCATAACACTCTACAATTGATCCAATCACACTGCATATTATCACTTGGCCCACTCTCGTAATAAATAAAGACAACTACTAATAAATATGATTAAATAGAAAATGAGTAAATAAATAATAATCAATAAGCTGACGCTCCATAATATCAACCCGCACACACTATAAATATATAAATATATACGCATCAATAAATAAATAGACAAATATATGAATATAAATAAATAAATAGATAATTTTTTAAACATAAATAAATAGATAAATATTTAAACATAAATAAATCAATGAATAAATATATAAACATAAGTAAATAAATGGAAACAAACAAACCATTGAGAAAAAAATGGATAAATAAATAAATTCCAATATGCATTGAGTGCGCCCACACTGCACGCACCCACGAACACAACTATTAGATATTGCGTATTTACCGAATATCCGATAAGCCGTTCTTAAACTACCCAGATATTCGAGCCCCAATCAATAGAGGTAACTTGGTTATAACATGAAGAATATAAACATGATTTGGCTTGCTCATCGTGTATGTTTTACTTCTTGTATATGTTTATATGTATGTGTGTGTGTTTTCTTCTTTTACAAATAGCGCAGTACCTATCAGTGTTTGCGAGTAAGTGTGAGGAGCGATTATCTCTGGCTGTCCATCATCTCCGATCGCTGGCATAATCACTTCAGCCACCCGAGGTCCTCTAATACCCAGAATATTTCTCTCCTGACGAGATGAATACACACACACACACACACACACGCACAAATACACAGACACACACACAAGCACACACACACACAAACATACACACAAATACACACACATGTTATTTTTAAATGTTAGTGAACAATTGTTTCCATGCACGCCCAACAACTTGGTTTCCTTGATTATGAGAAAACAAATTTAATTTCATTGTGGCAATCATATATTGTTATGAGAGATTATGTGGACAATTTGTGTTGTCTGCCACAATACGGGTGATACTGGTGGCATTCATGGATGTGTCTATTCAAGCTCACGCATGCCAATTTTGCTCGTATGTTTCCATTGTAAAGTCGAAATGCTCCCACTGGCGCTCACACCGGCTGTTTCAGTGATATCACATGAATGACACGGGGGCTAACATTCATACACCAACACAATTTTAAATTGGGAGCCACCGCTTTGAGCGTGCGGCATATTTTGCGCTCATAAGTTTCGTCCACTGAAGTCGTCCAAGCGTGCCGAGAGGGATGGGATCCGTTACAGTGTGGCAAGAAAGAGTTTGCGAGCAGCCATTATACAGAGGATGAGTGCAACGCTTCAATTTCGCTAGTTTAGGTTGGGTTATAGCTGCCAAATTGACGCTAGTAGGCATTATATGCCGTGCTCAAGCGAGCGCCAGTATCACAGAGCATTTGATCCTCATATCTCCTCCACCAAATTTCTCATCCCTACTAGAGGGGAAGAGAGGCGCAAATTGTAGGCAGATGAGACAGTGACGTTCAAATTCACCAGTCAAGCGCAAGTTCACTCATTGGTCTTTCGTAACGCCATTCACCGTAAGCATGTTCAATATACGACAGTTGGTCTAGTCGTCCAGAAGGCCTCCGTTCATTCAACACCTGATCGATTCTATTTCAATGTCTTAAATGTTAAACTAATATTACCTTTAATAGCCGCATACTTCAATACCAGCATATACCGCCGTTCATTGCATTATAGACATTCACATGTGTTGTATATACAGTGAGAGCCGTAGCAACAGCCCCCCGAACTCCTGGCCGGAGGAGCGACTGTTGAGGGGCCCCGTTGCCTCACGCAGGATATTATAATCTATATATATAAAAGAGATCCTCTGTGTGTGTGTGTGTCTGTGTGTCTGTTCAACCCTCCTTGGTCCATTTTCTATCAGCTATTATTTGGCCACCACTTGGCCTACCTGCTACCAATTTATACCATCACGTTGGAAATTTTGTTGTCTACACTTTAGATTAAATTTTAAATTTCAAAAATGAAATCAAAAAAGTTATAGCGGTGAAAAGACAAAATGAACCCTGAAAAATGCGAAAATTTTGGTCAATTTTCTGAAGACTACTCCTCCTAAACCACCAATGGTACAACTATACAAATTATACCACTGTGTAGAAAATTTTCTGTTCTACTCAACTTATTATAATTTATACCCAAAAATTAAATATGAAACATGTAAAATGGAAAAAAAATCAATCTACATTCAAAATTTTATTTGAACTCCACGCGTCCGATTTTCTATACTTTTTTCTCTATTTCTCAAAAACTAATAATCACACATCTAAATAAATAATACCATCATGCTGGGAATTTTGTTTGCTACAACACGGCATAATTTTTAATTTTCGAAAGTGTATTAAACAAAAGTTACGGCGGTGTGAAGTGTAAATGACAAAAAAGCAAAAAGGCAAAATTAGCACAAAAAACGTGAATATTTTGGTCAATATTCCGCTATCTATTCCTCATAAACCAGCAATGGTACAGCTATAAAAATTATACTATTGTGTAGATAATTTTGTGTTCTACAAGAAAAGTTATAATTTATACCCACAAATGATACAAAAAACGTGTACAATTGGCAAAATTCTCAAATACATCCAAAATTACACTTGAACACCGGGTGATTAAAATTAATTCATTTTTCTACCCATGTCTCAGGAACTATTTGTCACACATTACAATAAATTATACCATCGTGCTATAAATTTTGTTTTCTACAATACGGTAAAATTTGTAATTTTCCAAAGTGTATATGAAGGACGTTACGGGGGTGTAAAATCAAACGGACATATTGCCAATTTCACAGCTATTATGCGCACTTGCGATTACACAGGAATATACTACTGTGTAGATAACTTTGTGTTCTACAATATAAGTTATAATTTATACCCACAAATGATACAAAAAACGTGTAAAATTGGCAAAATTCGCAAATACATCCAAAATTACACTTGAACAACGGGCGACTAAAATTAATTCATTTTTCTACTATTTATCAGTAACTATTTGTTATACATAAAAATAAATCATACCATCGTGCTAGAAATTTTGTTTTCTACAATACGGTATAATTTTTAATTTTCCAAAGTGTATCTAAAGGAAGTTACGGCGATGTAAAGTCAAAATGTCATGTTGCCAATTTGACAGCTATTATGCGCACTTGCGATTACACAGGAATATACAACTGTGTAGATAATTTTTTGTTCTACAAGATAAGCTATAATTTATACCCACAAATGGTACAAAAAACGTGTAAAATTGGCAAAATTCTCAAATACATCCAAAATTACACTTGAACACCGGGCGACTAAAATTAATATATTTTTCTACTATTTCATAGTAACTATTTGTTATACATAAAAATAAATTATACCATCGTGCTAGAAATCTTGTTTTCTACAATATGGTATAATTTGTAATTTTCCAAAGGGTATCTGAAGGAAGTTACGGCGGTGTAAAGTGAAAAGGACATATTGCCAATTTGACAGCTATTATGCGCACTTGCGATTACACAGGAATATACACCGATTAAATTTCACTGAAGCCCAATCACAATTAAGAATGCATCATATTAGCTCCAAGCATGGATGGTGTGGTTTTTTTGCGTACAGTTTAATTAATGCTACACTATACTGAATAGAAAGTCTTTATTGTCCTCAATATTTACACATCAAATGTTCCGCACGACGGGCGGGTAAAATGCTACTTGGAACAAAGTAAGCTACTGAATTTTACTGTGTAATTTAATTGGTTTAATTTCAAGTTGCATACGCTTAAGCTGCATAAGGATACGGGTTGTAATATCATGCAATGCCAAGTATATGCATATGCTGTTTTAGAGGAAGCATTAATCTGGAATTATAGAGATGTTTCATTGTTTTGATAGTGTTACACCTCTGAATTACTACACACGAAGGACGGGTGTGAATTTGAGTAGTGTTGAGGGAAAACCATCGTCAATAATTAAAACAAGAATTTACAAATTTGACTTTTCTATTGGTCGTTTTTCATCAATTTTCTTTGTGTTTGTTTCGTGTTTGAGTTCTGAATTATTCCGCACGACGGGCAGCTTTAAATATGAGGCGGGTTGTGGAAAAACATGTTTTCTAAATTGAAACATAAATTTTTCATTTAGACTTTTATATTAGCTAAAACTTTCCTGTGGGTTTGTTTTTCTTTTTCAATTTGCACTAATTTTTTTATGAATTGAATATTAATTATATTTTATAAACTGTTCCGCACGACGGGCGAATTAAATGTATCTATAAAGAGTGGGTTTAAATGATAGCGAGGTATATGATATTTTGCTAGCAGTAAATATTCTAGCGATAAAAGTAGGATAGCTCTTAAGCAAATGATTTTGGAGAATGATGTGAACCTTTAAATATAATTTGCGATCTGATGATATATGTATTAGGAATAATACGTAGCAGAATATAGATTGCATAATATAATATCGGCTGTAATATCAAGGGCTGTAATATCGGTGTAATCCAAAAAATATCAACTGTATGAATATGATGCATTAGTGGAAGCATTAACCGGGAATTATGAGATAATATGATAATGGTGTATAATTATATCGCAATATGCAACAAATGTGAATTTAGCTGCCTTACAGTTTGGTCCCGATACTATATTGGCGGGTTGAGAGAAAAGTATTGGTGGGCCGCGTGTTTGGGACCCCTGGGGTAGATAATCTCAGTCTTCTGATTACAAATTATGATCGCATCAGTATATTTTGTGATCACAAACTTATAAGTTAAATCACCTCAGACTAGGCTGAGAGCGGTCAAGATTGGATGATTGGGTTGGGTTGGGTAGGTTTGACTCAGGTTATATTGGGTTTTAATTATAGCGGAAAATATATAAATTTTAACAATAAATATTATGGCGGAAAAAGTGAAATAGTACTTAAGCAAATGATATTGGGGAATGATGTTAAGTAATATATATAGTTTGGAAACATTCTGATGAAAAGATTTCATCATCTTTCATTGTTTGTTTCGTGTTTGTGTTCTGAATTATACCACACGACGGGTAGATTTATATATCAGGCGGGTTGAGGGATAATATTTGTCAAAATAAGAACAAAAATATTCACATTTAGACTTTTCTATTGGTTAAGATATTTATAGGTTACATTTTTTGGTTTTCAATTTGTATTCATTATATTTTATGGATTTGATATGAATTTTATTGTATGAATTGTTCCGCACGACGGGTGGGTTTAAAAAAGTGTTTTAGATCATTTTTTCAAATGGTTCGTTTAAAGAAAGGTAATTTTTTTTACAAATAAAAATGTTCTGCGGGCAGCAACTATAGACAATAGAACGTTCAATTTTCCCTGTAGAATTAATCCATACACAAAACCAATGGATTTGACTTCAAATATGAATTTTATTGTATGAATTGTTCCGCACGACGGGCGGGTTTAAAAAAAGTGTTTCCATTTTTTAGTTCATTTTTTTCAAATGGTTCATTTAAAAAAAGTATTTTTTTATAAATAAAAATGCTCCGCGGGCAGCAACTATAGACAATAGAACGTTCAATTTACCCTGTAGAATTAATCCATACACAAAACCAATGGATTTGACTTCAAGATGCAGAACGGATCGTGTTCGAGTTCTGAATTATTCAGCACGACGGGCGGGTTTAAAAATGACTCAGGCAGACTGAGGGGAAATATTTTGTCGAAATAAAAATAATTAAACTTATAATTTTCAATTGATTAATATTTTTATGAGTGTACCCTATTTCATTTTTATTTTTTCATATTTTTTTATGAATTGAATATGAATTTCATGTTATGAATTGCTCCGCACAACGGGCGGGTTTTAATGCTATATATATACATAAAGAAGAAATTATCTGTCTGTCTGTGTATGTATGCTTGAATATGAGGTGACATAATTGCGCTGGTTCATGGTTCGCTGGTTCAATGATCAGGGGCTTGAAACGCAAACGAAGCGATGGCTCATTTTTATGAATTAAAAATGTCCCACGGGCAGCAATAAAACGTTCAATTTTACCGTATAGAATGAATTCATATACAAAACTAATGGATTTGACTTCAAGAACCAGAACGGATGGTGTTCGAGTTCTGAATTATTCCTCACGTCGGGCGGGTTTAAATATGAGGCGGGTTGAGTGAAAATATTTTGTCAAAATAAAATTAAAAATAATGAAATTTAGACTTTTTAATTAATTAAGGTCTTCATGAGTTTGCCTTATTTATTTTTAATTTGCAATATTTTTATGAATTGTTCCGCACAACGGGCGGGTTTTAATGCTAGTTTATCATAAAGTAGCACATAAGGGTACCGTAAGTCCCCTGGAGACCGAGGGGCTGCTCATAATTGCCGTATCTATAATGGAGACCCCTAGTTCTGCCCTCGGGGAGCATAAGATCTTACATCGGCTGTCATACATTCACCTAAATTGTCTGTCTATACATTCACGTAAATTGTTCGACATTTGTGGTTTGGTGGTGTATTGTTAGAATGATAGAAAACGGTACAGTACTCTCAGTCCGGCTCAAAACTTGGACTAAAATTAATCCTGCTGGACAATTGCAGCTTGATCGCTCCAAAGATCTCCATCCAGCATAATAATTATACCAGTATTTTGTGTGATACTTAACAGTTGGTCACTCGTTCTGTTTATTATGGATTGCTGCCCAATAATAACCGCCTATCCTGAGCTGAATATCACCGGGACAGGTGGTTGAAATGCAGCTGACTTGCTCACATAAAACACGGACAATAGTTCGCGACGCAGCGGAGCATCGGGAAACAACACCATCACTCCCGGCTGAAAACCATCATCGTACAGCGTGAAGCTAGTGCCCAGGGCGTTTGAGCTCAGCTTACCTGCTTACACACACACACACACACACACACACACACACACACACACACACACACATACGCACACACTCACATGATAGTACGAGTTTGAACACAACAGTAATGTGATAATTACGCGTTTAAACACAGCAGTGGAAAGGCTAATGTTCGCGTGCATTTTGCATGGTAAAAGTCTCACGGCCCCGGCTGGCACACCGCAGGTCCGGCCGCCACACACGGGTTATCTCGCAGTCACGGCCAGCACAGAAAATTGCACCACTGCGCGCACACGAAACCCGCCCTGCGGTAGTTGGGCTATTCCTTTAAGAAACGAACCCAACCGTTTCACCTCACCAGTGAATCGAACCCAGGACCTCTCGTGCACAGAACGTACGTCTTAGCCACTCGGCTACGAGGCGGACTCACACACACACACACACACACACACACTAAAAATAAAATCGGATTGGAGAAGATTGACAGAGAGGATTGCTTAGTGTGGAATGGATCAGATAGAAGAAGCCATGGTAGTAAACTGTAAAAGAATAGTAAACAGTAAAAGTGAATGGCAGTAAACAGTAAAAAGACGAGGTGTATTAACAATGTGATATTGTTCAGCTTTCCTAGTATGTGTGTGTACGCACAAGGAACGGCTTAAGTGCACAAATTGTGAATGCAGAGTATATTGGGAAATTCAAAGAAAGTCTGGATAAAGGTGGATATTGACAGGGAGACAGGACAGCTCGACCTTAGCTCATTTCCTGTAGCTACATATACGTGAGTACACATGTATATACGCAGGCACACGCATATATAGCGATGCAGAACGATGAAGACTCCAGAGTACGTAAACTGAAAAGACTGAACACTTTCCAGAGTACGTAAACTGAAAAACTTGAAACTTGTGTGATTGCACATGCTAAGAGAGAGAGAAAGAGAGAAAGTGAAAAAGCGTGTGTATTTTTAGAGTTTGCGTTTGATATAGTTTACTGTATGCATTCATTTGCGTAATTCGTGTGTGTCTGTGTCCTGCGTTAACTGTAAAGTGTTTATGTCCCGCGGCAGCGAGCACTTGACCAGCTCGCCGCTGATTGGTTGCCAGAGTTCTTATAAGTGCGAGTGTCCGAACTGTGAGTGAGTATTAGCGTGTACCCATGTATCCTCGTCCGTATCGTGTGAAATCTCGACAGCTGACAGTCATCACATATCGATGAGTGTTCAACTTGCGACGTTTTCTCGCTGTCAGCAGATGCACCTGTGCCAACAATCATTGACACAAACACACAGTCCAACATCAGCTTTCTCTTAAAGTATCCTGAGAGTATCCTTATCCTTAAAGTATTGTCTAAGATGTCAGTTAATTGTTTACAACGGCTTGTTCCATTCAGTTCAGCGAGTGATCTTCACGGAAATTATGCCATATTCCGTCTGTTTTTCTTTCTGTAAAATGTAGCAAAGTATGAGGAGATACTTTTCATACTTAGGAGTATGGAAGTATGACAGGTTCAGTTAAATTATGTGAACATTTATCCGACTAGGAAGTTTCTACTTACTGAAAACTTGAGATTCAATACACTGCAAACATATCTTTATTGTTGTGGAAAATTTGGATGAAGCATGTTTTGAGAAATATAATTTCTATTTTTAGAGTTGGCGCGCATATTCGTATGTGTTGTTGCCGGTGTGGTCAGGTAAACTCAACTCAAGTATGCACACGAGATTGAATTATATTGCACTTTGACAACTTGCAATCTGTTTTCTCTTCGATTCGATACTTCTCGTGTAACGAAACAGAAAACTAAAATGGATTTACAGACAGGCGCGCGTGGGGCAGTGATATCCCACGCGCGCCTACAAGACGCCAAGACACTATCAAACTTCGAACAAAACTCCTGCACGATACATACACCGTCCATATGCGAACACACAAACACACACACGCACACAGCTCCAGTTCAAACACTCGTATATTCGACCAATCAGCGGCGAGCTGTTCACTTGCTCGCCGCCGCAGGGCATTCACACTTGAAACATGCCACATGTCACACAAACACGAGCACACTAACACGTTCACGCACTCAGACACTATCTCTCTCACTCTCACTCTCACTCTCACCATACGCAATCATACAACATCTCGCTAGTTTTTTGCAGCGAAGATCAGAAGCTAGCGAGTGTGTGTAAGTGCGTGAACGGTTGTGAATGCCAGCGTTTGGCCGGTGTCAACTGACCATTTGACCATTGGCCAACTCGAGAAACATCTGGTAGACGAGCTGATGGTGCGAGTATGAGTGACTCTGCCCTCCCTCGCCCACGTCGTTGCCGATGTTGACTGGTTCGTCGTTACCGACGGCTGGCGTGCTGAATCGACGCAGCACGCAACATCGCACCATCTCGTGACCAGCACAGCGTGTGACCATCGACTTCAACTGCCGCTCATCCAATAGAAGAACAGACGAGGGTGCTAGTCGGCCAGAGCAGGAGGATGGCGACCGCGGTACTGCTCTTATCTTTGTGTATGAGACGAATGAAAGCAGAATGCGTGCATCAATGCTCTTGCAGAAAAATTATTGAAATAACGTGACAAAACGCTACAGTGAGATTACTAAATATATGATGTTTGACCACTAAAAGTGACGAAAATCGACAGGCAAAAGACACGACAAAACAGCAAAATATACAAGCATCATTATTGAACGAGACAAACTTTATTAGTCAATTATTATTATTAACATATAAAAACTAATGTTTATACACATAATAACGGACAGGACACAAACACAGTACGATATAATATGCACATCGTTGGACATATTTTTGGAAAATATCAAAATACCAACACTTCCCAATCTGTCAGGCTTTCCCAATGTATTCACTTCAGATTTGCAAATTGTACAACAATTACAACTGAATAAGTTGAAGCGAAAGAAATAAACAAATTAAGACATGCCATTATCGACATTTTTCGTTTGACCAAAATTAGAATGAATTAATGTGGGACTGATCAAAATACTGGCAAAAGAGAAAATTGTGTGTGGCTGACGTCCCAGTCACATAGAAGCATTGCGTTGCCGAAGCTGTATAAAGCCACGGCTATCATCATGTGGAAGACATCCTGCGTGTCAAAAGGACTCGAGCCAATACATGCACGGTTCAGCTCGCGTGACAAAGATGGAGAAACTTCCACGTTGATGGTTGGCGAGGAGATATACAGTGTGAGGCAGGCGATCAACATTATCACACCGCCAGCGAAGAAGATCTTGACAGCGTGGTGGACTTCTTCTCCATTGAGGCATTTCTGAAGAACGTAGTACAATATGTGCATCACGAAGTGGACTATACAAAATACCAGGGCCACTTTGGAAAAATCAGATGGTCGTGTTAGGCCATACGAAACTGTCATACACGTGTTGAAAATTGCGAATAAAACAAGAAAGCCTCTATTGACCTTGAAATTAGCTGAAGATGGTAGCTCAGCAAGTCTGTCGCAAATTTGTCGGTAAATTGCCACACCGAATCCTAGTCGACTTGTTATGTAAAGCTGGAGAGACGAAGCAATAACACCCACTAAATGAAATATTCCAATTAATACCCATATAGCATATCCATTGCCCACCCAGTGCTTGATACAGCCTATAGTAAATACACTTGCCGTAAAAATGAGTGGCGTGAAGGAATTGATAGCGTTAGCAGGGCGTCGTCGCTGAAACAGGTTGTAGGACAACAGAGCTAGCAGCAGGTAGATGAGCAGAAACTGCAGCTGGTGGTTGTTGGGGTTTGGACACTGTGCGTCGAGGGCAACAACAAGCGACTGTAAAAGCAGCATCGCTGCCACCGTCCTATCAATCTCAAACGTTCTTTGCACTCCATAGGGAGGAGCAATGCAATTGTACAGATTGCAATGACGGCTTGACGCCAAGAAGAACGCAAATGCAGCTGCTGCGTAGACTAGCGCAGACAAAAACCTTCCAAACGGGGCGTAAAAGACCAGCTGGCTCAGGCATAGGTTGTTGTAGAAGCACTGATCTCTGTCGATGTCATTTAGTGCTAAACGTTGTCCAACATTTGAAGCTGCATGCCCCAGTAGAATAAAAATCACAGTTGCATAAATTGCACAATTTCCTGAAATCGCATGCGGACAAGAAGGATCAAGAGCAACTATATCGGTTGAAACTAGAATTGGGCCTTCACTGAAAGCATTTGAGTGCTCGTCTTCCTGTGTTCCTGTCTGCATTGACGGATGATAGAGAAAATTCGATAGTCCTAGAGCTAATAGAATCACGGCAATTCCTACCGGAATAAGCGCGTAAATGGCATGAGACTCGATGCTGATCACTGACAATTCAACTGAGTCTTTGCGACTTGTTGACTTAATGCTGTCAACGCCACCACAGACAAAGTCGTTTTCCAACACTGAAATCACCACGTAAAACCCGTCCGGAAAATCGCTTTCAAGAATTGTCACTCCTCCAGTGCGAGAAACACTGAACACGTGGCTGTCTATTGTCATCGTTTGTTCAGTGGTAGCTAAAGGACACGTCTTGTGCTGAATAGCGACCCGCTTGCAATGCGCCTGCAGAGAGTCGACGCGAAGCAGGATTTTGTCAGCAGAAGTCGACTGTGTGGACCAGGAGAACTGGAAGACTGCAGGATCAGATGGCGAGATGATCAATTTCTGCGACTCGTTGACATTCAGATCCCAGTGGCCAACAGGTATAAGTCGCAATTCGAAATGATAACTCTCATTTCGCACACCAGCAGGCCAGCCACTGCTTACTGTCACGATTGTTACGTCTTCTTGTCCCAGTGGTGTGGGGCATATGTAGCGGAGCACGTGATCTTCTAGTGCTATCTCAGTACCATTATGTGATACCACCTGGTAGGGAATGGTGAATGTATCTCCCCCGACACTGTTGCGTACCGACGCAATCACGGGACGTTTCACCGTGGGAGCAGGCCTGCCAAGGTTAGCTCTCAGTTGGACGCGAAAAGTGGGCGTATTCGTGGAGGGCCGAAATCGTACGGCAAACACGCACATTGAGCTAGAGTTGACGAGTCCCGGAATAACCTGGTTGGCGACGGTCAGGTTGTCAATAACAGTCACTTGTAGCCAGTTTTCTGATACAGAAATTTCGCTGCTAATACCGGAAGAACGCGCTGGATGAATGGAACCAGCGGTAACCGACGCAACCAGGATGGCCAGCAGAACTACACCCAAAGCTGCGATGCACATGCTGCAGCCAAGTGTGTGCTCTCAAAAACACCAGCAGATTGCTATATTATAAAATACTGGCACGGGCAAATACACATTAACCCAATCGCTCACGCTGCCATACACAATCTGCAACGTGATGTGGAGTTCACACTCGCGCACACACACACACACACACACACACACACACACACACACATAAACACACACACACACACACAAATACATACATACATACACAGGCGTCGTATCTCGAGTCAATTAGGCACGAGATAGCAATGGCGTGTGTTATTACATGATGTATGAAGTGGATCTGCCCTTAATACACGTGCTATCAATGCATGGTAGCTCCGCTTGCTTGTAAGAATTATGTCCGCTTCTATCTCTGTTTACAGTACAGCATGAACCTGTTCAAATCTGTCAGCCACGCATTGATTGCAGAGTATTGGCGCCAGTGGCTTGCAATGGTGCGCAACATAATCTAAACAGAGACATGAATGCGACGTGCATTTATGTTGTATGATAACAAGTTGAACATTGCTTGTGTGTGTCCACTGCTTATGTTTACAATGTACCCCACATATAAGAAAGTTGTCGGGAGTGGAGAAAATGTCTCTTATCCGGGGAAAACTACACGTAAATATAGAAGACAGGCCCTAAGAAATACTCTTATAACCGAGATTATCTGATATCTGTCGTTCTCATATATTCGGAGTACACTGTTTTACTTTGTGTTGAGTTTTCTTTCGTTAATATAACGCCCAAATGCAATCAGTTATCATTCGCGGAACAAAACAGCAAGCGACAGACACCGAATACACTTGTCACCAGGCTCCCGTGTTCAACCTGCCAGAGAGGAACTTGATACAGGTTCATGACATCTGCATCAGCATCAGCTGACGCTTCAATGATACGCTGCCAACACTCGTCAGATGCCAGGCGCCGAATCTTAAAATGCACGCGGCAGTCCTACATACCACCAAGTTATACATGCAGATGCTCACACACATACACAAACACAAACATCCTTTGAGCCCCCCCCCCAAAAGTCCTACCCATGAACATATCGAGTGTAGTTGCTCATGTTTCGTCAAAACCGCATCTTTTTCCTCATCCCCCTCAGCCCGCCATCGTAAAAATCCTGGCGCCGCCACTGTTACAACTCTGCCAACTCGTATTAGTTCATCTCATCTACTTCAATCTTTCTCTTCTGCTCTTCATGTGAATCCTCTTAAAATCTGCTCTCTTTGTTGAATGACTAATGGTTTTACGGTGTATCCCCGGATATAAGAGAGTTGTCGGGAGTGGAAACAAATATCTTTTATTCGGGGTTCTATTATACACGGAGAAAATTACACATAAAGTATAGAAAACGGCCGCGAAGAAACACTCTTTTTATAACCGAGGTTTTCTTATATTCGGGCCTTTTATATTCGGGGGACACTGTATATCTTTTGAATATACGCCAGTGTTTAAGTTTCACTGTCATGTTTACAACTGTAAATTTGGCGATATATGAAACACATCTAGTTGTCGTCGTTTTGTGTTTGTCTGAGCGTACCTGTGTAGTGTGTACCTGTGTAGTGTGTACCTGTGTACGCAGTGTAGTGTGTACGCAGTGTAGTGTGTTAAAGATTAAAAGGTTAAATGCCTAAGTGGCAGCTGCTACACGGGAAGAAGCCGAAGCTTATGAACACACAGGCGTGCCCCGTGCAGCTCGCTGCCACCGCAGAACCGACCCTCTCCACGCTATGGCGCCACAAGGGCGTAAGACGTATTAGAGAGGACCACCTCCCCAGAATGCATGGCACAACTCATGACTGATATCTGGTACCATTTACTGCTGGATTGACAGGGGCTGTGGGATTGTAGAATTCGCCCAATTAAATTCTGCTCCGCCGGGTTTCGAACCACGAACCTCCCGCTCGTGAGGCGGGTGTGCTAACAGCTGCACCACGGAGTCCACAAACGTACCTGTGTACCTGTGTACAAGTGTACCTGTGTAGTATGTACCTTTGTAGTGTGTACCTGTGTATTGTGAACCTGTGTACGCAGTTTAGTGTGTAGTGAGCGTTTCAAGAATGATACCTGTGATTTTCGTTTGTCATCTGGGTTGCTGCTCTGCTGTGGAGGAGGCCGACTTCTTTGTCGCTGTCTGGAGCTGTGCTGAGGATTAGGCCACGATTTGAGGTTGATCCGTCCTTCAGAGACGGGCAGTACTGACAATTCAACTAATGAGCGGGTGTCGTACGTTTTCCGCTGTCCGGGATATGCAAGCAGCTGGTGTTGCCTGTCTTTTGAGAAAGCTCTCAATGGAATATGACCTTCGGATGTACCTTGCCTGACTTTTGACTGATTCAGGCTGGAGCTATGCCCAGTTGGTGCTGATCTACTGCGCCTCATATGGCCTCCAGTGGTTGAGACCTTCCAGACTTTCTCAGCGTTTTTTTGAAGCTTCGCTGTATCCGTCAATGATTCTGTCGAGGATACTGCCGTTTGGTCATTCCTGCGTGGGGACTGTTGGTATGTTTTTGGCTGGAATGAAGAGACTTTAGCCAGTTGCCGACAGCGATCACGAGATGTGGCCACTGCGGTTGCTACTGCTACAAACTCGGTGCATCGACCCGTCGCGCCCCGGGGCATCAGCTCAACTGGAGATGACGCACGTGTGCTATCGGCTGGCGAGCTGACCATAATCGGGCTGAGGTCACATTGCCGCTGACGCCGCCACATCACTCGTGGCCAAGACCGTCGCCATCCGAGGATCGAGAACGAAGATGTGTCATTCATCCCGCACAAGGAGCACAAAACTGCAAAACAACACATTCACAGTATGTTATGACTCAGGTTTTTCAAACCCTTTGTATTTATTGATGTTCCATCTGATAAACTTTCATACATAAATTATTGTATTCAATTTTTTCATTAGACCATTAAATACCTCCCGCGCCGAACACATTATCACTATTCTTCTTCCTAACTGTCAATTGACAGCGCAGGAGCCGATAACTCGACCGATACCATGAGGATGGTTGTGATGGAATTACATGATACCGGTAGTGGTGGACGAGGATTAATCAATTTATTACCTGATTTACTACGACAGCAACGTTGAACATACATTTTTTCACGTTCTGTGTCTCAATCGCAAATCTACCAGAAAGGATCAATATCAATATGATCAATATGAGAAGCATGAATGATAATAACACATGGGAACACATTTTTGCGGCATTTTTTATCAAACAGTGAATATCGTAGAATTTTTCACGCTAATTCCATATCTGGTGTTAGTTTTTTTCTCAATCCTCTAATTTTGCTGCAATATATATATTTAAAAATCACACAAAGTTGTCATCATAGCGTTGGCGTTGTAGTGTATTATGAAAGATGTGCTTTAAATATATTATAAAACTATTTAATATAGCTGAACAAAAACAAAGAAAGTGCTAGATAGCATAAATGTATCAAAATTTGAAGGCAATCCCCAATTTAACAGTGGTTATAGTCTATATTATACGGGCAATATACTCTATATTATGACTAGGGCTGTCAAAAAAGTAACCTAAAGATCAGGAAAAAGTAACTATATTTTTTAGAAAGAGTAACCTATAAAAGTAACCTAAAAATAACCTATGAGCTTTAATGTTATTATCACTTTTGTATCGCTTTATCACATGTTTATCACGCCTTTGCTGATTAGTGCGCTATATGAATGTGGTGTGATCGTGTGCAGTGAGAGAGAGTGTGTGTGTGAAAGATTGTGTGTGCGTGAACGTGTTAGTGTGTCTATATGTGATCGTTTATGGTTGAATTGTATATTGCGTGCGAGAGTGTGTGAGCGAGTGTGTATAGCTGTGTCGGTGAGTGTGCGCAGTTGTTTCGGTGTGTGTGTGTGTATGCGTTTGTCGAGTATGCATGTCCCGCGGCGGCGAGCGATTGACCGGCTCGCCGCTGATTGGTTGTTGCGGCGGGTGAGGACTGTGCATGTGTGTGTTTCCGTGTGTGCTCCCGTGTGTCACGGTGTGAGCTAAGAGTCTTGTTCGTGGTGCGATTGTGGTGTGACGTCTTGTAGGCGCGCGTGGGGCAGTGATGCCCACACGCGCCTGTCTGTAATATATTTTAGTCTCTTCAGTTTTGTTACAATGAAATACACGGATTGTTTGTTGTTTGTTTGTGAACATAAAAAGTAACCTAATAACCTATAAAAAGTAACCCAAAAACAACCTAACCTTCGTAAAAATAACATTCAAAAAAGGTCAATTTCTGTCTGCAGTTCTGAAGGAAGAAAATACACCAGTCCTTCTTTTCTATCCTCTTTCCGAGTTGATGCTATTTTTCACCCTCTCTCCGATCTGGTACAATTTTTACAACAAACCACAAAAATTGACTCAACATTATTTGGCTAACATCGCAAAAAGGAGCATAACCATCAAAATGTAATTTAAAGTGGAAAGCTAATATGTAAGTGAAATACACTAATTGCAAATGTATATATTTTTAGTAATGGTCGCAATAATGTTATTTATATTGTTTCAATGGAACTTCTTATCAAATAGCACGTACTACAGCTTGTATATTAGTGTGATCGTAAACACTGCATGTGGGAATGCCCCCGTCCTCCCATATGTAGCACCATGTGCTCACAGTCTTATAAATTTTATAAGGTCTTGCCGTTACAAAGCTCACTATTTATCCCATCTCTGTTCATCACATAATATTGATATCCTTTGCCTAACAGAAACTTGGCTTTTTGATACCGACATCTCTTCTTTTGTTGCTCATATACCTAGTAGTTTTGGTTTTCTGCACATGTCTCGTTCAAGCCTTATCTGCTCCCGTGGCGGTGGTGTTGGTTGTATCTATGCAAAATCACTGTCCCTTTCGCTAATTCCTGATCTTAAATCTGCCTATTCTTCTTTTGAATTCATTGCCCTTGCATTGTCCGTACCTTCTCGTCCTAAGCTCTGCATAATTGTTGTCTATCGACATAATCACCCAGGAACTACGTCTGCATTCTTTGATGAATTCTCTGATCTTCATGAATCTGTGACGAAATTATTCTCAAATAGATATCTAATCGTTGGTGACTTCAACTTCCCTTCCTCTAATGTATACTTCTCTCAGTTTTGTTCCTTCGTTGACTCTCATGCGCTTTGCTCTCCGATATCTTCCCCCACTCATTCGTCGGGTCATATTCTTGACCTGCTTCTTTTTCCTGTGCCAACTATCTCCACTGACTTAGCTGTACCGAAAGTTGAAGTTTTCCCTCCCGATCGCTCATTTTCGGATCATAGCTTATGCCTATTTGACATTCCGTTACCTTCTAAATCATCTAGTATGTTTCTTCATTCATTCAGATCGTATAGAAACTTTGATCCTGGTGTATTCTTATCATTTCTTACATCTCGGCTACCTTCTCATGTGTTTTATTCACTACCAGCTGACGAAGTATATTCTTGTTTTTCCATGGTTCTTTCTGATATTAATGATACCCTTTTTCCTTTGAAAACTTGTTCCCGCACATACATGCCCATTCCATGGTTTAATGCTGAACTTCTCTCTTTGAAACGCTTTCAACGCCGGTCTGAACGTTTGTGGCGTCGCTCAAGATCTGAGTCGAATTGGTCCGCCTACTGCTCGTCTCGTGCAGCTTATCTGGCCGCTCTCTCTGATGCTAAGTGCTCTTTCTACAAATCTAAACTGACCTCACTTTCGGTCTCACAGAAACTGCTCTGGTCGACTCTAAACACTATTTCTGGCCGTCGTTACACATCTACAACCTGTTCAACCACTGCTTCTGAATTCGCAACGTTCTTCTTGAACAAAGTGAAAACTACAGATGAAAGCATTCCAGCTACACATCACAAAATCACACACTCTACTTCATCAACTACTCTCTCTTCCTTTACTCATGTCGTCCTCTCTGATATCCTAGCCTTACTTTCATCAATAAAAATATCTGCCTCTCCCGCCGATCCTATTAATTTTAAGGCCTTCTCTCACTCGATTACTCTATTCGCTCCCTACTTTTTGTATATAGTAAATCTCTCATTGCTTCATGGTTCTTTTATACCTGAAAAACATGCTATTGTCTACCCAATTTTGAAAAAACCAACACTTGATTCTTCCATCATCAAAAATTATCGTCCTGTTTCAATTATCAATCTCACCTCCAAGTTGTTAGAATCCGTTATTTTCTCCCAACTTTCTCCTCTTATTAACGATGTTTTAGATCCTTACCAGTCTGGCTTCCGACCTTTCCATTCAACTGAGTCTGTTCTCACATCTGTTGTTGACGTTGTGTTATCTCATTTCTCTTCCGCCATTCTGTCCTAATTGTTATGTTGGATATGTCATCAGCGTTTGATTTAGTAAACCACAAAATCTTGCTTGATGATTTATCGCATCTTGGTCTCTCTTCCACGGCATTTTCGCTCATGCGCTCGTATCTTTCAGGCCGTTCTTACTCCGTTAAATTTAATTCTGTTGTTTCCGATCGTGTTCCTTTAAATTCAGGAGTTCCTCAAGGCTCAATTCTCGGTCCCACTCTTTTCAACCTGTATATGTCCTCACTGTGTCCTATTCTTAAACGTTATTCTGTGGCTTTTCATATCTATGCCGACGACATTCAACTGCTATGTCCACTTCCGTTTCCCTATTCATCCTATATGTCTGAACTTCTATCGGATATTTCATCATGGGCTGCTTCTCGTCGTCTTCTCATAAATTCTTCTAAAACTGAATTCATGGTTTTTCACCCTCCTCGTCTAACTCCACCTACTCTTCCATTTCCTTTACGTTCGTCAGTGCGAAACTTGGGTGTAATTATGGATTCCTCTCTCATCTTTAGCAATAATATTAGTTCTGTCACACGTATGTAGCGTCCCACGTGTACATTTATGTATAGATATTTCACCCTCCAAACGTTACTGTATTACATGCGGCACCTGCTCTCACACACTTTCCTTCATCACAACTCTGCTTCTTTCCAAGCTTGTTTTGCACACTGAGCTTACTCCGCTCACATCCTTCTCTACTCCCATTCTCTGCCTTCCACGCATTACTTGTTTTTCTCGCCGTGTACATACATCCTGACACTCTGCTGCTTCGCTGTGCCTGTATCAGCGCTGTACCCACTGTACCGTTAGCCATTGTGTCCTTCCGGCTAACGGTCCTTCTCCCCTTGCGGTCGGTTGTTGACAGCATGACCGGGCAGACTACACGGGGTTACAGTGGGCCACAGTGGGCAGTCGTCTGTGGGGCATCTCTGTGGATATACGGTGCTACGTTTTATTACTGTTATCGGTGTGTTATTCCTATTAGTGTGTATTAGTGATATTCGTATTATTGTATGCATTACGGTGTCATTTGCTCATTGAGCTGCCGGAACTGTGTACGCCACTAAATACACTGCGTGCATCACATCGTGGACATTTCGTCGCATTTGTGGCGCGGGACTAAGACAGTAGCACGTTCCCAGGCAGAGTCACGTCTAAAAGCGCTACACTGGTGACCCCGACGTGATTACCATGCCTGGAGGTCGTGCCATTCCTGCCGCCCCTCCTTCACAGAGCCACTCGCCGGACAGCGCTCCGGACGCACTTGCTGCTCATGCTGCTGCGGTCGCCCCTGACGCTCCTGCCGCCGAGGCGGTTCTTTCAAGGCCGGTCGCCGCATTTCGACTGCCACCATTCGCCGCACAAAATCCGGAGTTATGGCTCACACAAGTCGAATTTTCAATGGACGTGTCTGGCATCAATGAGGACCGCATCAAGCTCAAATTGTTGGCCTCCAACTTACCCATTGACGTCGCGGAACATGTCAAAGACGTCATCAACCGGCCTACGTCGACATTTGCAGAGCTATGCAGCGCTCTTCGCACTCGTCTTGCGGAATCACGAGCGTCAAGGCTAGAAGCGATGCTGAGGCACCAACAGCTGGGGGACCAGAAGCCCTCTCAGCTATTGCGCAGCATGACGAATGAGCTGACGACTTCCGGGGCCACCTGCGACACTGACCTGCTACGCATGCTGTTTTTGCAGCGTATTCCGCGTGATGTCAACGCTGCATTGGCTTTGTTGCCTGAGAGCACTGGATTGGCTGAGTTGGCTTTGGCTGCCGATCGATTCATAGCCGCCACCCAGCGTCCGCCAGCCAGCATCTGGCCGGTAGCTGCTGCTCTACAGACGTCAGCCGCCGTCACACAGTCACCTGTTGTCCTACAGGCACCAGCCGCCCTACAATCACCAGCTGCCGTTATGCAGCCACCAGCCGTGCTCGCGGCTACACAGCAGGTTGCGCCGAACGGGCATGAATTGTACAATCTCACTGCAACTCTCAGCAGTTTGATTGAGAAATTGCAGTTCGCCGGGGACCGGGCCCGTCCGGGCACTCGAGGCGTTTCCGGTCGCAGACGGTCCAGATCGCGCACATCCGCTCCACCGCGTTCTCCGTCACCACGTTCGTCGACAGAGGCAAGAGTGTGCTGGTACCACCGTCGTTGGGGTGCCGCTGCCGAGCACTGCACCAGTCCGTGCAGCTGGTCCGCTTCCACGCCGGCGGAAAACTAGCGTGCCTGCAGCGCGGAGCACCAGCGACTGCAGGTAAACGGCCATCATCGGTGCCGCTCTTCATGGTCGAAGATCACCTCACCAAACAGCTCTTTCTTGTCGACACTGGAGCCCAAGTCAGTGTCATCATGCCCAAGGCACTTCCTGCTCCACTTTCGTCGACAATCGAGTCGAAACTACAGGCCGCCAATGGATCCCTCGTCGACGTCTACGGCACACATGACCTCCATGTGTCGTTTGACGAGGGATTTTTTGTCAAGTGGCGTTTTGTGGTAGCGAATGTCACCACAAATATTATTGGTGCTGACCTACTGTCGCATTTCCGGCTGATTGTTGACCTGCATAACCGTGAGCTCCGTGATTCATCAGGTCAAGTTCGTGCTCGCGGAATCCAGACCTGTGCTGGATCGTCCGAACTACAGTGCATAATTCAACCACGCAGTCGCTTCGATCAACTTCTCCGTGAATTTCCTGGTGTCGTGCGCCCTGCTAGCGAACAGTTCCCGTTGCTCCACAAGGTCACACACCACATTGTCACCACTGGTCCACCGAAATTCGCTCGTCCTCGTCGTCTACCGCCTGATCGCCTACAAGTGGCCAAGAAGGCATTTGACCACATGTTGCAGACTGGAGTGATGCGGCCATCTTCTAGCAATTGGGCTGCTCCACTTCATCTAGTGCCCAAAAAGGAGCCTGGAGAGTGGAGACCGTGCGGCGACTACCGCGCCCTGAACGCCTGCACGCGACCCGACCGATACGCAATACCGTACTTGCAAGATTTTGTGAGTGATTTGGCTGGGTGCACTGTTTTCAGCACTATTGATCTCGTGCGCGCCTATAACCAAATCCCGGTGGAGCCACTTGACATTCATAAGACGGCCGTCACCACGCCGTTCGGCTTATTTGAAGCAACGCGCATGCCCTTTGGATTGCGCAACGCGGCGCAAACCATGCAGCGCTTCATGGACGAGGTACTGAGGGGTGTGCCAAACGCGTACGCCTACATAGACGACGTCTTGATTGCCAGCCCCACAATGACCGAGCATGACCTTCATGTGCGTGCAGTGCTGCAGCGCCTTCAACAATACGGTGTTGTTATAAATCCGCAAAAATGTACATACGCTGCATCAGCAGTTTCGTTTCTGGGTCACCGAGTATCGGCTGATGGCATTGCACCACTTCCGGAGAAAACGCAAGACATATTGTCCTTTTCTCAGCCGCAGACACAGGCACAGTTGCGCCGGTTTCTTGGCATGCTTGCGTTTTATAACCGCTTTCTGCCCGCGTGTGCAGCACAACTGCAGCCGTTGCATAAACTGCTCGTCCCAGCTGGCAAACGTTCCCGACTGCCGGTCAAGTGGACAACGGAAGCGGACGACGCATTCAAGAAGGTGAAACTGCTGATGGTTAATGCTGTGCGCCTTGCACATCCGGTGAAAGAAGCTCCTATCAGCCTTCAAGTTGATGCTTCTGATAAAGCTGTGGGTGCCGTTTTACAGCAGTTCGTCGGTGGTTTTTGGCAGCCACTCAGCTTTTTCTCGAAAGCGTTGAGACCTGCAGAGCAGCGCTACAGCGCGTTTGGCCGCGAATTACTCGCAGTGTACTTGGCCATTCGTCGCTTTCGATACGCAGTTGAGGGACGTCCACTCACTGTTTTCACAGACCACCGTCCTCTAGTGTCTGCAGTGAATGTCCCGACCGATCGGCATTCACCTCGTGAAATGAGACACTTAGATTACATCGGCCAATTCACGAGTGATTTGCGTCACGTGCCCGGCGAAGACAACGTAGTCGCTGATACGCTTTCTCGTACCATCAACGTACTCCGGTTACCTGAGCCACCACTGCATGATTTCAACTTTCTGGCGGCGGCACAGGAAGCCGACACCGACCTGCATAAGTTTGCAGAGCAGCCTCACTCGCTGGAGCTCCGATCCGAAAAGCTCCCCGGCGGCTCATCACTGCTCTGTGATATTTCTACTGGCAAGCTACGGCCTTTGATCCCGACATCTTTACGTCATCTCTATTTCAACATGTGGCACAATATGTCGCATCCTGGAATCCGTGCTACGCAAGATCTCATAACGTCTCGTTGTGTGTGGCCGGATATGAAGAAAGACATCAGTCGATGGACACGAGCCTGCCAACAGTGTCAACGTTCGAAAGTGCAACGACGCACACGCTCGCCACACGGTGAATTCGACGTGCCGCAACAACGATTCCGACAGCTGCATGCGGATATTGTGGGACCGCTCCCACCATCTAATGGAAGTGAATACATATTCACTTGCATTGACCGTTACACCAGGTGGGCAGAGGCGGTACCAATTCAAAATATTCGTGCCGAGACCATATGCCGAGCGTTCACAACCGGTTGGATCGCGCGTTTTGGTGTACCAGAACTGATCGTCACTGATCGAGGCACCCAGTTCACTAGCGCGTCGTGGAAAAACTTGTGCTCTACATTAGGCTGTGTGCACAAAACAACCACAAGCTATCATCCAGCCTGCAACGGATTAATTGAGCGATTTCACCGCCAATTAAAAACGGCGTTACGAGCACACCCCGGCACCAAGTGGACAGATGCACTTCCCACAGTGCTTCTTGGCATCAGATCTGCAGTGAAAGCCGATTTAAAAATGTCGTCAGCAGAGTTGGTTTATGGCGAGCCACTTTGTTTGCCGTACGAGATGATTACTCCACGAGCTGGCTCATCGTCACCTTCTCCATCGCCTTCTTCATATGCCGATTTCGTGCGGCGTGCGATACAACAAACGCGTCCAGTGCCACCGCGTAACTCCAGCGTGTCACTTCATGTACCGTCTGCGCTCAAAACATGTACTCATGTTTTCGTGCAGCGCGGGGCACATCGCACGCCTCTGGAACAACCGTTCGAGGGACCATTTCGCGTTATTCGGCGCACTGATAAAGCGGTGACCATCAACCGTTTCTTCAAAGAAGACACCGTCTCTATCGACAGAGTAAAACCCGCTGTTTTGAACGACCAGCCTACATCAGATGCTGCGGAACATACAATCTCAAACTCGTCAGGACTTCGATCTCAGCCGTGCTGCGGACCTCTGCCAATTCTTCAAGCTCGTCCACACATGACAGCCGCAGCTCCCGCTAGCACGGCTTCACCGTCAGAGGCGTCACCATCATCGCAACCCTCACGTGCTCCAAGTACGTCTCATCAGTCGTGCTCCGGTGCACAGACTCGACCGTCGTCACACCCCACCCGGCGAAGAGGTCTGCACTCTCAAACTGGTTCATCAGACGGTGCCAATATGTCCAACCGGTCAACATTTGCACAGCGTACGACGACAAGTCTACCTTCACAACAAACGCCTGCCCCCACATCCATACTCAGAACGCGCTCTGGACGTCAGATTCAGCCGCCAGCGCGCTATCGTCGTGTCACTTTCCTAGTGCCATCTGAGAGGGGGGTGGTGTAGCGTCCCACGTGTACATTTATGTATAGATATTTCACCCTCCAAACGTTACTGTATTACATGCGGCACCTGCTCTCACACACTTTCCTTCATCACAACTCTGCTTCTTTCCAAGCTTGTTTTGCACACTGAGCTTACTCCGCTCACATCCTTCTCTACTCCCATTCTCTGCCTTCCACGCATTACTTGTTTTTCTCGCCGTGTACATACATCCTGACACTCTGCTGCTTCGCTGTGCCTGTATCAGCGCTGTACCCACTGTACCGTTAGCCATTGTGTCCTTCCGGCTAACGGTCCTTCTCCCCTTGCGGTCGGTTGTTGACAGCATGACCGGGCAGACTACACGGGGTTACAGTGGGCCCCAGTGGGCAGTCGTCTGTGGGGCATCTCTGTGGATATACGGTGCTACGTTTTATTACTGTTATCGGTGTGTTATTCCTATTAGTGTGTATTAGTGATATTCGTATTATTGTATGCATTACGGTGTCATTTGCTCATTGAGCTGCCGGAACTGTGTACGCCACTAAATACACTGCGTGCATCACATCGTGGACATTTCGTCGCATTTGTGGCGCGGGACTAAGACAGTAGCACGTTCCCAGGCAGAGTCACGTCTAAAAGCGCTACACGTACATGCCGTCTTATTCTACGCGCGCTGTATCCCATACGTCCATTCCTCGACCAAGCGTCTGCCATCAAGCTCATCAAAACACTGGTTTTTCCTCGTATAGATTATTGTATTGTTTTATATTTCAACACTCCGCGATGCTATTTGAAACCATTTCAGACGGTGATCAATCAATGTTGTAGATTTGTCCTCTCTCCCGTTGTTTGTGTTCATACATCTCATCATTTGTACAATCTTCGTTGGCTACCTATTATTCCGCGAATTCATTTCCGTCTCTCCTGTATTATTTTCAAACTGCTGAACGGCATCAATCAGCCTGAATATCTTGTACGTTTGTTATCTCGTGTCTCAAATCCCAACAGCCGTATTTCACGTCCTCTACAATGTCCTAGAGCGTTGTGTGAATCCCCCTGGTCAGCAAAATCATTTACTTTTTTTGCCCCTCGTTTCTATAACTCACTTCCATCTCATGTCCTTCTTTAGCGTGGAAAACACTAGGAATTGATGCGAGTTTAATATCACACGAGAGCGAGAAGACACGATGTGTGTGCTACGAGCGCGCCAGCAAGAAGAAGGAAAACGCGGGGTATCGAGCACAGTGACAGTGTCACACAATATGCATGCCAAGATTTGTGGCATGATATTTACAATCAAACATGAGACACACATAAGAAGATATGATGAAATAAACTATATGGTACACAGATAAAATAACAATGTAATAATCAAACACACGGCGCAGTCGCGAACGCGGCGCAGTCGCTACACCACCTCCCCCCTATCTGTAGCGGGCCGGCAGTTGCACTGCGCGGCCGGAACGCGTGTAATGAACGACGGTGTCTCTGACTAGCGGTGGCACCGGCGCTGTAGAGTCCGAGGCGTTCTGCGGCGTCGCAGGCGCCGAGTGGTTGATGGCGTCGGTGGATGTCGGTGACGGTGTCGCGACGTTCAGCTGCAGTGGGAGGTAGAAATTTCGTCCCCGACACGCGACGCGCCGTTGCTGGTGGACGGGGCGTGACGGTATCCAGTGTACCACCGGGGCGTTGACGAACACCACCGTTTTTACGGTTGACGCCGTCGGACGGGTTCTCCGTAGAATGGACTTTGGCGCGTCTGACCCTGGACTCTCACAGTGTGTCGGTGGTCGGTTGATGTGTGGGGATTGCCCGTCTTCACCCGGCGTAAGTTCCAGGTGAGCCGGAATACAGCGGTCAATGCTCACGCGGGTTTGACGGGCGCCGCTTCGGATGGACAGCGTTTTCTCGTCGCGTTCGGCAACACTGAATGGTCCGCGGTAGACCGGCGACAGACCTGAGTGGCCGTCGGCACGAACAAAGACGTGCGTGCACGAACGAAGGGCGTGCGGCACGTGTGACTGGTGCTGTGTCTGGCGTGGCGGCGTCGGGCGAAGCTCATGCATGGCAGCTTTGAGTCGCTCACAAAACGTGATGGGTGACAATTCCGGTGCAGCGGAAGGTGTCACCAATTCACCTGGCAAACGAAGCGGCTCGCCGTAAACCAGTTCCGCACTGGAGCACCCGATGTCGGTCTTGACGGCCGAGCGTATGCCGAGCAGCACCAGCGGGAGACGGTCGGTCCAGTTGTTGTTGTTGCAGGTCGCGCGCAAACTGGCCTTGAGCTGCCGGTGGGCCCGCTCAACGAGGCCGTTCGCCTGAGGGTGGTACGCTGTGGTGCGCTTCTTCTTGACACCCAGAAGCGTCATCAATGAGGACCACAACCGCGACTCGAATTGCGGACCTTGATCGCTCACGATCGAGTCGGGCACCCCGAAACGTGCGATCCACTGTCGCAGCAACGCCTTCGCGACATCCTCGGCTGTGGTGCGAGCCAGCGGAATTGCTTCGATCCATCGCGTGTAGCGGTCGATGATCGTCAGCATATGCGTGAACCCGTCTGAGGTCGGCAGGGGACCCACCAAGTCGATATGGAGGTCGGCGAATCGGCTGGATGGAGGGCGGAAGGCATGTGGTGCTGCACGCGTGTGTCGGTGTGTCTTGGCGCGTTGACACTGAAGGCATGTTCGAACCCAGCTCTGGACATCTTTTTTCAGTCCGCGCCACACGAACCGCTCGGCTACCATCTTCTGACTGGCGGCTACGCCCGGGTGTGCGAGGTCGTGGAGCAGGTTGAAGAACGGCCGCCGAAGTGCCGTCGGCAGCACTGGACGACACCGGCCGGTCGAGTAGTCGCACCACAGACGACGCCCGCAGTCGAGCGGCACGTGCCTCAGCTTCAGGGAGTGATCCCCGTCAGCGGCCTGCACCAGCTGTAGCGTGTCGGCGTCCTCCTGTTGCGCGTCGGCCAGCGCTGAAAAATCGTCGAACGGCGGCGTCGGAGCGACCAGCATGCCGACGGTGCGCGAGAGGGCGTCGGCCACTGGGTTTTGCTCGCCGGGAACGTGTCTGATGTCCGACGTGAATTGTGACACGTAGTCCAGATGGCGCACCTCCCGTGGCGAGTACGTGTCGGCTCCCGAACCGATGGCTGACGTGAGCGGCTTATGGTCGGTGAAAAGGGTGAAAGTTCGGCCCTCCAGCGTGTGGCGGAAGTGGCGCACGGCGCTGTACGCGGCCAACAGCTCCCTGCCGAACGTGCTGTAGCGCCTCTCGGTCGGTGTCAGTTGTCGCGAGTGGAAGCTCAGTGGCCTCCAGACTCCGTCGACGTACTGGTGCAGTACACCACCGACTCCTGTGGCGGACGCGTCTACCTGCACGCTCAGTGGGGCCCCGGTGACCGGGAAGGCCAGCTGCACGATGTCGGTGAGTGCTCGTTTGGCCCGGGAGAAAGCATCTCGGGCGTCCGGCGTCCATGTGACCGGCTTCTGTGAGCGCTTCGTCCTCGTGTCGATTAGCGCGTGTAGTGGGGCGAGCAGTTGGGATGCCTGCGGTATCAGCCGGTGGTAGAACGTTACCATCCCGATGAAACGGCGTAGCTGCGCCTGTGTGGCCGGCTCGGGGAAGCTCTGTACCTCGGCCGCTTTCTTGGCCGTGGGCGCCACCCCGGCGTGAGACAGATGGTGTCCGAGGAAGTCTAGCTCCGACACGCCCACGACACATTTGCCGACGTTGAGCTGCACTCCGATGTCGTTGAGTCGCTGCAAAACAGCGCGCAGATGTCGCTCGTGCTCTTCCACCGACTTGCTGGCCACGAGTATGTCGTCTACATAAGCAAAACAGCCGTCGACGCCCCGAAGTGCCTCGTCGAGGAAACGCTGGAACGTTTGTGCGGCAGACCGCAGGCCAAAGCACAGCCTGCGAAACTCAAAGAGGCCGAACGGCGTCACCACGGCGGTCTTCGGCACGTCCTCTTCTGCGACAGGTATGTGGTGATATGCGCGCACAATGTCGAGCCGCGAAAAAACGGTGGAGCCGGCGAGTTGGGCGACGCTGTCGTGCAGAAACGGCACCGGGTACCGGTCGGGTTTGGTGATGGCGTTGAGTGCGCGGTAGTCGCCGCACACTCGCAGACCACCGTCCGCCTTGGGAACCACGTGAAGCGGGCTCGACCATGCGCTGGACGAGCGTCGGACGATGCCCAGCGATAGCAGTCTGTCAAACTCTCGCCGCACTGCCGCGAGTTTTTCCGGTGCGAGGCGACGGACGCGGCCGTACACCGGCTGTCCCTGTGTCGGGATGCGGTGCACCGTGTTGTGTACCGGCGGCCGGTTGAAGTCGGGCTGTGCGGTGATCGTCGGGAACTCCTGCAGTACGTGCTCCCAGTTCATGGGGTTCACACTCATGATACCACACGCCGCCGCTATGGCCGGATGTGGCGTCGAAAATGCGACAGACGAGCCGTCACTGAGCTGCCGCTGCGCCATGTCGATGGAGAGCCGGAAGTTGGCGAGGAAGTCGGCACCCAGGATGGCCGTCGGAGTGTCGGCGACGACGAAGCACCACTTGTACGTGACGGCCGACATGCCGGCGAGACGCAGTGTGGCGCGGTACGTTCCGTGAGCGGTGATCGGTCGACCGTCCGCCGCACGCAGCCGCGGTGTGCTGTCGGAGCTCTCCACGGCTGACTGTTGCAATCTGCTGCGCGGCCACACACTGACCTGGGCGCCGGTGTCCACCAACAGACTCTGGCCGGAGGTCAGGTCGGTGACGAACAACAGCGGCTGTGGTTGTGTCGCTGAGACGGGCGCTACTTGCCCCAGCGCGGCTAGTTTAAAGTCGGCCGGAAGCTGCACGGCGCGCGGCAGTTGATGGCGTCGCGGCCGAACGCACGATGGTAATAGCACATACCGGCGTCGGCTTCGTCGGTGCGTGGCGGTGAGCGCGTTCTGGAGCGGCTGCGCTGTCGACGATACGCTCCTGGTGCCGGCTCTCGTGCGCGTGCCGTCGTCATCTCACGCACAGCTGCGGTCAGCTCTGTAACGGCGGCGAGCAGCTGCTGCACAGCCGGATCCGCTCTGGCACTGCCGCGGGCTGCCTCGTGCGTCGACTGCACCGCCGCTACGGACACCAGCGGCTGGTCGGCGCGTGTGGCGTCCATGAAGCGGTCGGCGGCGGCCGCCAGCTCGCTGAGTGACGTCGTGTCCGGCAGCAAAGAGATTGCCGCCTTGACGTTGTTGGGCAGCCGCTGTAGAAACAGGGTTCGAAGTAGCCCGGTGTCGACAGAAGAGCTACCGGCCCCTTCGAGCTCCCCTCGCATGCGGCGGAGCAGCTGCGACGGATTCTGGTCGCCCAGATGCTGGTGCCGCAGCATGGCGTCCAGCCGGGCCGCTCGTGACTGCGCCATGCGCGTCGTCAGCTTCTCGCACAAAAGTTGAAAATTCGGCGGCCCCCTGATGACGTCTTTCAGCTCTGTGGCCACATCCATCGGCAGATTGGCCACTAAGAACTGGAACTGCCTGACGGGTGAAGTGATTCCCGAAACGGCAAACGCGCAGCTCACCTGTGTGAGCCAGAGTTCTGGCTCCTCGGGCGAGAAAGGCGGCAGCCGGAATGATGTGGCAGGTCGGCCGTTGTCATCTTCGCGTTGCACTGGCTCGCCGTCTGTTAAGTGCGGGAAAGCGGCGGTGTCGTTGGGCATGACTCACGAAATCAAAAAACAAAAACTAAAACAAAATCACGTCGGGTTCACCAGTTTAGCGTGGAAAACACTAGGAATTGATGCGAGTTTAATATCACACGAGAGCGAGAAGACACGATGTGTGTGCTACGAGCGCGCCAGCAAGAAGAAGGAAAACGCGGGGTATCGAGCACAGTGACAGTGTCACACAATATGCATGCCAAGATTTGTGGCATGATATTTACAATCAAACATGAGACACACATAAGAAGATATGATGAAATAAACTATATGGTACACAGATAAAATAACAATGTAATAATCAAACACACGGCGCAGTCGCGAACGCGGCGCAGTCGCTACACTTCTATCTCCCTCTTTCTCTTCTTTCACTTCATCTCTGCGCACATACTTATTCTCTAAATCTTTTGATCGCTCATCTCATTGCCTTACACCATATGCCAAGATTTAGCTGCTCAAAGTGCACTCTCATCTTTTGCTTGCCTTTGTTTTTTTGCATTCACGTGTTTTTTTGTGTCCTGTAAGCAATTTTTCTATCTCCTATCTCTACCTGATTATCTTTGTACTGAAAATGTGTGTGGATTTCTTATTCTTACTGTGTGTGTATGTTTTGTTCTGATGATTATTTATTGCGCTCAATGTTTGTTTCATATTGCGTCGACGTGTAGCTTTTGTTTTTTTTCTGTGCTATTTTTGTTCTTTTGTAATCGCGCCATTGTTGCTATGTGCGCTAAATCAAATACATGTTGTTGTTGTTAAATGTCAAACGTGGGAAAATGGTGCAATCTCCCGCCCTGAAAATCACGTGCTAATTCCTGTTCAAGTAAATACGTACTGTCAAGTGCTACAGTATCTGGTATAGAGAGCTCACACATCGTACTATACCACGCTACAAACATCTCACGACACCCTCCGGCTCGTGGACATTTCCTAAAATGGAATGACGCTATCCTGCGTACCCAAGAACGTATAAATAACGAGTAGCACAGATAGTGAGGTGAATATCAATTGCTAAATCCTAACAGCAGAATATTTGTCATTTCTTGATCTTCAGACCTAATATTTTTTCATTTCATTTCATGTATTTTGCCACAAGACACAAATATAAAACATCAACACAGAATATATACGTGAGGAAACTCGAAGCATTGGGCTTGTTCTGAGTCCCCACAGTCGTACAATATACATTAATACAAAGCAACACCACAGCAAATATTCCATCTCTTCTCCTATTTGAACCTCATATATACCGTTTTTGTGACTCTTATCTGCAAAAAGTCACCAAACTTCGTGGTAAACTTGCCTAATAACAAGAAAAATAACAAAAGATAACCTGACGATAAAAAAGTAACCTAAAAGCAAATAAAGTAACCTAACGATGAAAAAGTAACTTTTGGTAACCTAATAACTTTTTAAATAATTATCGTACACAACTTTTTCATGCAGTTTTAGGCATCTTATGAAAAATGACCTTTAGGTGAAAAAGTAACTTTATTAACTTTTGACAGCCCTAATTATGACACTTGTCATTATTAGATGACAAAGCTCGATAGCTATTTAAATGGCATGAATTTGCGCTTGTAACTTCTGGGTCTGTGGATATTCTCAGGAAATTCGCGCTAAATGCTGCAGAAGTAATCTATCATCATATGTTTGTCCCATCTCCCTTGGTAACGTTCTTCCATGATCTTGAGGTCCTGTTGGAAGCATTGACATTGCTCGTCACTTACAGCTCCTAGATTATGAGGGTCTGTATCAAGATGACTGTTCAAGTAATGGAGTTTGTCGTTCATGTTTTATCCAAGGTCTCGAAAAGCTAAAAACATACTCGCTACAATGGTTTCATAGCTGAGATGTTTTTGTTACCGAGAAACTTTGCTATCAATAAGCGGCAGGTCCGCGGCAAGAATATCGGTGGGAATGAATTTCATTGGTCAAATTCTATAATCCAACGGGTCCTGTCCACCCAGCAATAAACGGATACCAGATATCAGTCATGTGGTGTGCCATGCATTCTAGGAAGATGACCCACTCTAATTCGACTTCCGTCCTTGTGGTGCCATAGCGTGGAGAGGGCTGGTTCTGCGGTTGCATTGAGCGTCCTGTGGAGCGATCCGTCAAAAAATTGGTTGCCCTGTGTGATTTACCCACAATAGTGGCGGCACCAATGGGTGACTTGAAGAAGAGAAGCCACCAAAATGTGAAAAACCCTCCCTTCAGCCCCCCCCATCAGCAAAACCCTGACACCGACAATGGCCAGTAAGGAATTAGAAGGTAGGAAAGAAGAATCCCACATTCCCGCATCGCTACCTCTTTCCCATAGTCACCACTAATTACCACCTCAAGAGGCAACCTTGCTTATTGGGGCTTTTATCTGTAACAATTTGCAGTTGTTTCCAAATATATTCCAATTATCTACACCATAAAAACTCAAGTATTTGCTTTATTTAATTTTTGGTCCGCTTATTATCTTCAGTCATATTGTTTTTATATAATTGTATATTGTATTGTTGTCTTTAGTTTATTTGATTATATTTGCGCAATTCATTATATTTTTCTCATGCACATGAAAACCTTATGCTTGTATGTGATTTGACAATACAATACAATACAAGGTTTTGTTTTTGACGGCGAATGTATTTGATTCCTTAATTTCATCGCAATATTCTTAGTAGGCTATGTACCTTGATTTATCTGCTTTATACTTTCAGTTTTTCAATTGTGTTTTATACAAACCTTTTTCTTGTAGAAACGGCAAATGTTTCCTCGGATCACAGCAGATTGTGTGTGTGTATGTGTGTGTGTATATGTGTGTGTGTATGCGTATGTTTGGGTGTGAGTGTGTGTAATTGAACGTCCAGTAGCAAACAGTAATATCGTGCGTGCTTCGCCCACCCTACGTTCTAAACACACACTGAATCCATTATACATATGCTGCCAACACACAAGCACACACACACATACACACATACACACACATACACGTGGGCATTACAGCAGCATTCACAGACCTCTTAGTATAATAGTGATGTGTATTTCCGCTTATTTTTTTCAAGATATGCGCATGATTTCAAGACGCACGCACGTAATAGCATGCACACTTTCATATTAACAAAATCTAAAAAAATTGTCTTCTAGAAATTAGCGAAATTGTTGTCTTACCAACGTCTATGCATATGTATGTACAAATCTGCGTTGTTATTGTCAAATTCGTTGGCTGATAGTACGTATCAATAACTACGTCATCTGGTTGCTATGACAACCTCATGAACAACATACAACACCAACCGTCGTCTCGGTTTGAAAACAACACCCAAAGCAAATCTCACACGAGACGAGATTGAATCCATTGTGGAAATTGCGTATCGTTGGCTACGCTGACCTGGCATCATTTGGATGAATTTGACAACACTAATACTGATTTGGCAGCATTCTGACTAGCCTGCCAACACTGCTACTGATTTGGCAACACTATTATGGAAATGGCAACACTATGATGGACCTGGCAACATTATGACTGACCTGGCAGCATTGTGACTGTTCAGAACACTACTACTAACCTGGCAAGACTACTACTAGCCTGGCAACACTACTACTAACCTGGCAACAGTATTAATCACTTGGCAACATTATGACTGACATGACAACAAGATTACTTAACTGGCAGCACTATTACTGGCCTGACAACACTATTACTGATTTGGCAACACTATTACTGACCTGACAACACTACTACTAGCCTGGCAACAATATTACTTACATGGCAACATTATGATTGGCATGACAACACTATTACTGACCTGACAACACTATTACTGACCTGGCAACACTATTACTGACCTGGCAACGCTATTACTGATCTGGCAACACTACTAATAACCTGACAACACTATTACTGACCTGACAACACTATTACTAACCTGGCAACACTATTACTGATCTGGCAACACTATTGCTGATCTGGCAACACTACTACTAACCTGACAACACTATTACTGACCTGACAACACTATTACTGACCTGGCAACACTACTACTAACCTGACAACACTATTACTGATCTGGCAACACTATTACTGGCCTGGCAACACTATTACTGATCTGGCAACACTATTACTGACCTGGCAACGCTATTACTGATCTGGCAACACTATTACTGATCTGGCAACACTATTACTGATCTGGCAACACTACTACTAACCTGACAACACTATTACTGACCTGGCAACTCTATTACTAACCTGGCAACACTGTTACTGATCTGGCAGCATTATGAATGATCTGGCAACACTATGATTAGTTCGCATGAGACAGCACCGACTATTTCTGCTCAGTCGGTGACCTGCTACGTTGGCGAGTGCGTTGCATCGATCTCCTACTATGCCACGTTCTGTGTGATTTTTCAACACTACCCTCTCTGCAACTGGCAGCAAAGTTCCGGTTCTGGTTTCAGCTACAAAAAATAATAGGTGAGAACCAATACTGCAAACATAAATACACATGATAAAACTAAGAATAAACAATTAGCCGGTTCGCTTTGAGTATTGGTACTGTATTTCTTGAAAATAACTGCATATTCCATCTCTACAATTAGATATTTTGAGAATTCTTGCAATATTGAATGATTAGCAGTGCATGTAATAGATGCCAAATGTGTGTTGAACGTTAAATCTGCCAATAAATTGGACGTTCAGCGGCGTTGAACTTACCATTATAAACAAAATTGACAGGAATTTGATCACGTATTTTCACGCATTTTTGCTTAATAACCTAGAATGACATTCCATTTCCGTTTTTCCCGGCATATTCTTATTGCTACTAATAATGTTATTACTTAATTTTCATTTATGGTTTTATTTATATTTATATTTTTACTTTTATAGAGTTTATTCATGAAAATAAGATCTAGTGAAGAAGGAAACAAAAAGCAAACTAAAATTCTGCATAAAAACGCTAAATAAAAATGGATATACACAAAAATGTAACTGAATTATCTTTGATAGGTATAATCATGGTTAACAGTTAGAATCATATACTTGTATTCGCCATTGATAGTCATATGGGTAGCAAGTCACATATCAAGTACGCGAAGAATGTACCCGTATTTTGCTTATGAATCTATTGCTCAAGTGATGCTAACTATGAACTTGAAGCGTGGGCAAGATTATGTATACGAGTATGTCTGTTTGTCTGTGTGTGTGTGTGAATGTGTGAGAGACTATTCGCTTCTTGCAGCATTCCAACACGAACACTGATGCAGCCATTGCAACACCATGCATTTTATATAGTGCAACAATGCTACACTGAAAACGAAAAGAACGGATGATAACGAAAACAATGATAAGTGGATAACGAAAACAATGATAAGTGACAGGCATATAATGATGTGAGAGTGCACATTGATAGATGACCCTTGGCTGTCAGAAAGCTCATCATCCCCTGAAAAGGTTTTATCTTAGTTGTTTAGATCAACATTTCTCAGCGTGTGTCATATGCCTCCCTTGAGGCCATGGGATTTTTTTGAGTGGTCGTATGCCTAATTTTATAGCATGGGTTCACCGTATTTCCTCAGGGTTCACGAAAATGAAATAAATATTTCATTAATATTTTAAGTTGTACATTTAAATCGTGAGATCGGCCGATGTTTGTGTGCTCACTGCACCAGTACGCAAGTTCGTGGCGTTGTTTTGATGGTCAGTGAAAATATTCACCGACGTATATGAGCTCTGGGGAAGTCGCCACGCAACAATCCATGTGTGTATGAGACCAAAAGTACTTCTAGGAGGGCCACGGACTGTTTCTAGGTAACACAGGGACTCGCATTTTGTTGAAGGGGACCATGTCAAGAAAAAGGTTGAGAACCACTAGCTTAGAGTTAGATTGTCTTTTTGTTGTGTTTTGTTCTAGTTTTTGCTGTTAGGTCAGCTCAAGCAGTGTTGTGAAAACGTTGGGCAAGTGTCTTAGTGGCCAAAACATCGACCATGTTATAACTGGATAGTGCGTACACTGCAGGGCACGGTTAAACCAGTAGAAGGATTAAACATTGACAAGCGAGCACGGGTGAATGGAAATATTGACACGTAGGCATAGAAAAGATGGCTTACCACAAGGGTGTAGATTTGTGACGTGGTTCGGGTTGATGACAGCCATCATTAGTGTTCAGCGATGGCTCAATTGGTCAATTGCATGGAAGCCTCAACTATTTTATGCTTATTCAATTGCAACACTCAATGAATAGTATATTGTGTATAATTGCATATACACATGTATCGTGTATTGTTACTTTTTGCCATGATGATTATTGATGACAATATACCTTCACATGAATTGAACTCAGCAGAATGACCGGGGGTATAATTGCATATTCATAACTCCAACCAATTTGTCGGATATATACCCCCATACCCCCAGGATCCACGCCTTATACTGAGATGTTGTAGAAAGATGGAAGGTGTTATTATCCATACGCTGAATCTGACAATTCTGACAAGATATGATGTTTGTGGAAGACGAGAGAAAATGAATAGAACGAATGTTGTATGTTGCAGATATGATGTCAGTGAACTGTAGATGTATGTAGCTGAGAAGAAGGACCTAACCTAACCTAGCCTAACCTAACCTAGCCTAACCTAACCTAACCTAACCTAACCTAACCTAGCCTAACCTAACCTAGCCTAACCTAACCTAGCCTAACCTATCCTAACCTAACATAAAGGTAGAAGACCAGGTAGATTGGTTATGAGCAGGTGGAAATACAAATTACAGACTCAAATACAGACATTTCTAACCAGAATGAAACTTTCTCATTTAATGACACTGTTTTTTAATGCTAAACTTTTGCAAGTGATACTGTTTTTCTGAATTTACCATATTTGTAAGTATGAATGAAAATCGCTATGAAAAGCGCTATGAATAATAGATCCTGAACACTATAATATTATTTGATCAGGGTATATTGTATTTATATCTCGAATGAAAAATTTAATTTGAATTTATTCCTTGTGACTGGAAATATTTTAAAGGCTGCGTATACGAGTATGCTATATATTGTTCAATTTCAGCTTTGTTGAAGGACCATTGATCACATTTGGCTCGAGATTTTCTCCTAATCAAATGATAATTATATTGTTGCGGGCTGTACTGCAAGTCTAGTCCAGCAGCATAGTCAAATTATCCTAGTGTTTTCTGTGTTTTTCATCCATGATCTTAGCGACCGCCCCACGAAAACCCCGATCGGGGGCCCCAGTGTTGAGAGGTCCGCTTCGTCGCGCATGATATTAAAATTCATCATAGAATAGCGCATAAATGTCCCCATATTTATGAAGGCTGAGGGACTGCTTGTAACAGCATTTTCGCAAAATCAGACTTTTATTATAATGGTGTTATATTTATAACGGAGGCATGCAGTTTTGTCCCCGAGGGGCATAATACCTCTCTACGCTTTTACTACGATCATACTACCTCTCTACGCTTTTACCGCTGACAAGCTCTTTTACTTATTCCACTGTGTGTTCGCATTCCTGCAGACAGTATGTTGTATGACTAGACACGTCTGTTGAGCGCGCGCAGACGAAATGTCACAGTCGACTAACGATGACGGATTGAAAGGAATGCAGCTGATACGACAGGTAGCACAACAACATGTATTTTAAATTTGCGCTCAAATAGTGCCAGTAACTGCCAAACTTTCTCTGATTGCTCAATTATACGAAATGTTTCATTTATTATATTTTATATTTTCATGTATTATATTTTATATTTTCATTTATTATATACAATATTTTCATTTATTATATTTTATATTTTCATTTATTATATTTTATATTTTCATTTATTATATTTTATATTTTTATTTATTTTATTTTATTTTTTCATTTATTATATTTTATACTTTCATCTATTATATTTTATATTTATTATATTTTATATTTATTATATTTTATATTTATTATATTTTATATTTTCATTCATTATATTTAATTTTATTTCATATAACTATATGTTCTGTATTTTCATTTAGTTATGCGTAAATATCTCAACTATTTTGGTTTTTATACAAAGTTCGGATCATAAATTCTACTGGACGCTGTTGAATGTCAAGGTATTATTTCTAGCACGTGAACAGTGCACCGTTACATAAACAACAAATGTCACTCTCGTGCATCACTCGCGTGAAGCACTCACACGTCACTCGCGTGTTCCCTTGTTTATGTTATGGTTATTGTATGACATACACCGTACATATGCTTGTGTATGCGCTCATACACGTCAGTTTATACACGCTTATCTATACATAAATATAGTGCGATATGTAGAAGGTGCACACAATTACTAATCAAGACAACCTGAACAGTTAAGATATAACAAAATTCACAGAGGACAGAAACATTTTTTGTGAGGACGTTTTTTTGGGGCAGAAAAGTATACTCAATGTAACCTTGTCGTAACCTTGTGTTAACCTTGGTCGGAGAAATTGGATCATCCAGTGTAAAGAACAGGATATGCGAGGGACGCCAGATATATTCTAGAGGAGGGAAACGATTTAGTTAAAAGTGTGGTTTTGTGATATTATCTTCTCATATTGTTGTAGTTGAATGTTTTCGTTATGTGCATGCGTGATGTGTGCATGTGTGTGTGTGTGTGTGGGCTTGCATTTGCTGGCGTAGTGTTCCGCATCGTGTATGTATGTTTGTGTGCGGGTGTGTGTTTGCACAATGCCCTCGTTGCAAGGTGCTGACGAGGTATCAGGTGGCAACGATGTGTTTGTTTATCAAGTGTCGTGTTGATGGGAAACAGTGCGGTATTGAATCTCGGCGTGTGTGCGAGTGCGGTGGATTTTTTTAGATCGGGTATAGGGATAGGACAGGAGGCAGCTGCATTAATCCAAGGGGGGTGCCAACCCTGTTGGATTATCGCTCCCCCCTTGGTGTGGCAGTACAGGGAGGGAAGAAGCAGAGGAGACCGCTTTTAGTCGCCTCTTACGACAAGCAGCGGGTACGGCGGCAGTATTTTTATCCCCTGACCGCAGGGTTGCAGAGCGGTGGAGATATCGTATTTTACCTATTGTATTTTATCGCATATTGTATTTTAACTGTGTAGTGTTTGTATTGCTGGCTCAGTGGAGTGCGTCTTTACATTGTGCATTTGTGTTCGCCTTTACTTCAATATACTTGGAGAGGAAGTGATAATTAGAAAACAGCAAAAATGAATGTTTACCTGTTGAAAGATTTCAGAGAGGATGGATTGATTGCGAATGGAATTAGGGGGAGACGAGTATCAGCATAAACAAGATGAGAGATTTGAACACGAGTGAATGGAAGAGAGAGATAGAAAAGAAATCAAATCTGTATATTTACAAAAAGTGGAGATTACACAAAGGAGGTCAAGGAGATACTTTATGACAGTGTAATATTATTAGGAGTCGTCTCAATCCTTCCTGATTTCACTATGTATTATCATCATTATCATAACACAGGAAGATTCGCACTCATAATTCACTCATCTATCAATCAGCGCCGGCGCTGTGGCGGCGCCAGGATTTTTCCGATGGGGGGGGCTAAGGAAAAAGTTGAGGGGGCTTGGCGAAACATTAAGAGCTACACTAGACCGCTGACTACATAATATTATAATAAGATTATGGGGCACACTGTTTCAGTCCTCGAACTTGAACCGTAATTACAAGGTTTCATTCACAGTGGTAAGAATTTGTAATGTCCATGATTATGATTGGGGGGGGGGGGCTTAAGGGGGCTTGGATTCGGGGGTGGGCTAGGGGATTTGTGAAAAGAATTGTAATTGGACAAAAAAAATTTTCGCTGCATTTTTTTGATGAAGTTTGATAGAACATCCCAAATATCTGCCAAGTACAAATTGCGAGAATTTCAATATGTACATAAACTATTCACACTAATGTCAGCACATAATACATCCATCGTGGTAATATGTTTCACGTTGTTGATAGCGGTTGTTACACCAGGAATAACGCAGTAGCTTTAGCCTTTCCAACAACGGCATATAAAAACAGCGCATTCAGAGTAGGACCAACCTTTTTCAACCAATTACCTCTTGAATGCTCAAAACTGATCAATTCTACAAATCGCTCAAGATCCAAACGAACCATAAAAATGTATTTTTTGACCAAAACAATTGTCATTGAAATAACCATTTCTTTGTTATTTTAGCTTTCCCACATGTGTTTTGGTTTAACATTATTGCTGTAGCATTTATTATGTATGATCACTTTTTTATAACTATATAAACATCCAAGAGTTCTGCTCGATGAACCCTTGCCGTATTTGTTGTAGTGTCTTTGTTACTTTTTCGTGTTGTGGCAATACATTTCAAAATTACAAATTAATTTCGCATATTTTTGGGGGGCTCCATCCCCCCCAAGCCCCCTTTGGCGCCGTCAATGAGCGGCAATGGGCAGCTTCATAATGTATCTGTGTGTGTGTGTGTGTGTCAGGTGTTGATTGCAGTTAGTGTGTCGTTATTTTCGGCATCGATCGGAGCCCACACAACGATAGCAGCCGTGCTGGTGCCACAACTCCGCTCGTCTGCTTCCTCTGAGCTCACGCACGACCTCTCTCTCAGCCAGAGTGCCTGGTTTGGTGAGTCACTCAGCCGTAGCAGCCGTGCCGTAGCCTGAACTCTCCGGTCGGGGCAGTGTTGAGGGGCCCCATTGCCTCAAACATGATATTAATCATTATCATAAAGTAGCGCACAAAAGTACCGTAAGTCCCCAGTAGACCAAGGAGCTGCTCGTAACTGCATTTTCCCAAAGTCGTACTTCTATTATAATGGTGCTTTATTTGTATTGGAGGCCCAAATCATTGCCTTCTGGGAGTCATAAAACCTCTCACCGGGTCTGGAGTCACTAACACGTCTGATATATCACCTCTTCTAGAGCACAATGCAACCAGTTACTCGTATTACACGTTCAAACTGTCAAATTTAGTCACGCTGTGGTGAATTGGTGTTTCGTTTTCGGTAGTTGCTATTGCTATTTTCTGCGTGTGCATGTTGGTGTATCAGTGTGAGCGTACAAATGAGCAGAGGCGTGAGCGCTGAGCCAAGTGGTTCACAGAAGAGAGAGGAATGCGCTAAACAGTCCGCAATGCGTGTTTGCGTGAACGTGTGTGTGTGTGTGCGTGTGTGTGTGTGTGTGCGTGTTTGCGTGTGTGCGTGTGTGTGTGACGTTTCGGCTGTGTTGGCGGATTGGGAGCAGTGGAGTTCTGTGCCTGTGTGTGCCTGGTGGGATTGCGTGGTCCTGTGTGTTAAAGTATGATTCAGGGAATTGTAGTTGCGAGAGTGTTGTATGATGAAGTGTTGAAGTGTTCGGCGTGTGTGAACTGCGTGTATTGTCTTCTTGTTTTTTTTTAAATACATCTACAAGCTATTTCGGCCCTGCAGAATGTCAGCTACCATTAAAATTGGAGACATGGTGAGATGCTTTGATGGCAGTGGAGACGTAGTACAGTGGCTCGAGAAAATCAAATTGGCTGCTGATCTGAAAAACATCGGGAATCTGGCGAAGATTATACCGCTTTTCCTGGAGGGCGCTGCCTTCGCGGTCTACGCTGAAATGAGTGATGAGGATAAACAGGTTTCTGACAAGATTGAACGGACTCTTCTTGCGGCTTTTGCCACTAATGCATTTCAGGCATACGAACAGTTTTCTCGGCGAATATGGAGAGACGAGCCGGTGGATGTCTTCATAACCGACTTGAGGAGGTTGGCGCGACTTGCTGGTATTCACTCAGACGTGATGCTGTTGAGGGCCTTTGTGGTAGGTCTTCCTTCAGTCGTGTCGCGTGAACTTAGAGCTGTGACGCAGATAGAAAAATTACCACTGAGCAACATCAAGGAGCGAGCACGGTGCCTGATGGCAGAGCTCGTGGAGCGCCCGTTGGCGGCTGCAGCTGCTTCGCCCAGCTCAAGCCTTCGTAGCGACTCAAGGGTATGCCACCTACCTCCTAGACGTTGGTACAGGCGTGGTGGATCACACTCTGCTACAGGTGCTGCTACGGTTGCTACAGGTGGGTCACAATCTGCCAGATTCTGCAATTCTGTCGCTCCTTCGAAAATAATATGTTGGCGGTGTGGTATGGAGGGCCACATTTCTAGAAGCTGTAGGAATTCGTAAAACGACAGCGGGAGAGTTTCTGCGCCGGAAGCTCTCCCGAAATCGGAATGAAGGCGCTGCCGGTTATCGACGCTGTCCTGAATGGTCATCCCGTTCGAGCTCTGATAGATTCCGGCTGTTCCTTGACAGTCGTGGCTTCCTGGCTTTGCAAGGCTATAAGTGGGAGTAGAGAGCTGGTGACATTCAATGGTGACAGGGTAGAGTGCAGAGGACCGGTGGAAGTGGCAGTGGAATTAGCGGGAAGATGCGTGCAGGTACCTGCTGTTGTAGCTCAAAGACTGGTTGCAGGCGTGGATGCCGTATTGGGAATGGATGTGATATGTTAAATGGGAGGAGTTTGGATTGATGGTGGAGAAGCCAAGTTCAGTGGGTGTCAGGGGATGTGTTTGTTGACTTCGACCGGTCAGCGTGATGGTCATGATGCAGTGTTAGAAATTCAGGATGAAGATTTCAGCGCTTGGTTTGATGGCAAAAAGTGGACTGCCCAATGGAAATAGCATGACCAACCGCCTGTATTGAAGAACAGAGTGAAAGTATACGACAGTACCTTGTCTGATAGCGTGGAGGATAAGTTTGATGCAGAAATTCAGAGATGGATAGATCAAGGTATTCTAGAAGAAGATGAGTGTAAAGAGACTGCTGGTTTGATACCGTTAATGGCCGTTGTTCAGCGCAACAAGGGAAAAGTCAGGCCAGTTCTAGATTATCGAGAGCTCAACCAGTTTGTTGAATGCAGGGAAGGAATGGACATGGTCTCGTGCGATGAATCCTTATGTTAATGGAGGAGGCTCAATGAGCCATTGAAAGTGGTCGACCTACGGTCTACGTACTTGCAGGTGCATATTGACATGAAGCTTCGACGGTATCAGCGTGTGTGTTGGAAAGAAAAATACTTCCATCTCAATCGGTTGGGATTCGGACTCAACTGTGCTCCTCGGATCATGAGCCAGATAATCGCGAAAGTTCTTGCACAAGACCCTGATGTTAGGAAAGGCACGAGAGCTTATATGGACGACATTATTGTTGAAGAGGATGTTGTGTCCGCTGATAAAGTGGCAGCACACTTAACTAAGTTTGGACTTGAGACAAAACCACCAGAAATATTAGATAATAACAAAGTACTTGGTCTGCAGCTGGAAAGAGGGTCTGACGGAGATTTGCGCTTCAAAAGAGGGAACCAAATTCCAAAAATTGAGGGAAATGTTTTGAGCCGCAGGACATTGTTTTCCATCTGTGGCGCGCTGATTGGACACTATCCAATATGCGGTTGGCTCCGTGTGGCCTGTAGTTACGTGAAGCGACTGAGTGAAAGCGGGGCGTGGGATGACCCTGTTGGCGAGGACGCCCACGAAAAGCTCATGGAGATTTTGAAAAAAGTCGAGTTATGTGATCCGGTCAGAGGGCCGTGGACAGTGGCATCAGGACTGACCAGAGGGAGAGTTTGGTGTGATGCCAGCAGCATAGCGATCGGAGTGTCGCTGGAGATTGATGGCAGGGTGGTAGAAGATGCGGCATGGATGCGGAAACGCACATATGCTGGACACATAAACTTGGCAGAACTTGATGCGGCGATAAGAGGCGTCAACTTGGCCCTGAAGTGGAAATTGTCAGAAATAGAAGTGATCACTGACTCAGCCACCGTGTACAGTTGGATGAAATCATCGCTTAGAGGAGACCGTAGGGTGAAAGTGTCAAGCTTATCGGAAATGCTGGTCCGCCGTCGCCTGTGGATGTTTAGGGAACTTGTTGAGCAGTGTAGTTTGGACATCCATGTGACGCTAGTCGGATCGCAAAAGAACGTCGCAGACACATTGACGAGAGTTGAAAAGAGATGGATGAAAAATCAAAGTAGATATATTGAACCCGTACATTGTTGCAATATGACGGTAGAAGAGTGGCACAATGACCATCATTTCGGTGTAGAACGGTCACTCCAACTGGCCAGACTTGTGAAACCTGACATCCGGAGAAAGGAAGTGGAAGATTGTGTGAGAAAATGTGCTCAGTGTCGCTCAATTGATCCTGCACCGGTACAACATGATACCGGCGAGTTGAGTGTAAACAACAACTGGACACGATTAGCTGTGGACACAACACACTATAACAATGAATGCTATTTGACAATCGTTGATTCTGGGCCCAGTCGTTTTGCCATATGGCGGCGGGTGGCGTCTGAGAATGCCAAGGAAGTATCGAGGGTGCTGGAGGAATTGTTTCGTGAGAGAGGACCGCCATCAGAGCTCTTGTACGATAACAGCACAACGTTTCGTTCCTACTGTATCGCCGAATTGTGCTCCGAGTGGAAAGTGAATCGTAGGTTTCGTGCTGCTTATCGAGCGTCCGGCAATGGAATTGTCGAGAGGAACCACCGTACCATCAAACGTATGGCAGCGCGTACGGGAAAGTCACCGCTGAATGTTGTTTTTTATTATTATTTATCGCCGAGGGATGCAAGGTCAGCGGTCTCACCGAGCAGTTCGTTGTTCACTCACGGCTGGCGGCACCCCCGTGTGGAACCTGATATCGTTGAGAGCCCAAGCTCTCCGAAATTACGAATTGGTGAATGTGTCCTAGTGAAACCGCCTAATTGCCGTTGTACGTCACGTTGGTCACCGGGTCGGCTGACAAGCATCACGTCTCGCAACAATGTCGAGGTCGACGGAGTGCCTCGTCATATCCTCGGCATTCGTCGTATCGATAGTGAGGATGAAGATGAGAGCCTGAATGACAGCAACAGTGCACACACTACTTGCGAACCACAGGACCGGCGAGAGATGGAGAATAGCAGCGACGATGACCAAGATGCTGATATCATCGATCCAGGTCCGAGGAGGTCAGGTCGTGTACGGCGACCACCGGTTTGGTTGGAGAACTATATTCAATGATAGTGATGTGTACATCAGGAGGGCGTGTGGTGAATTGGTGTTTCGTTTTCGGTAGTTGCTATTGCTATTTTCTGCGTGTGCATGTTGGTGTATCAGTGTGATCGTACAAATAAGCAGAGGTGTGAGCGCTGAGCCAAGTGGTTAACAGAAGAGAGAGGAATGCGCTAAACAGTCCGCAATGCGTGTTTGCGTGAACGTGTGTGTGTGTGTGCGTGTGTGTGTGTGTGTGTGCGTGTGTGTGTGTGTGTGCGTGTGTGTGTGACGTTTCGGCTGTGTTGGCGGATTGGGAGCAGTGGAGTTCTGTGCCTGTGTGTGCCTGGTGGGATTGCGTGGTCCTGTGTGTTAAAGTGTGATTCAGGGAATTGTAGTTGCGAGAGTGTTGTATGATGAAGTGTTGAAGTGTTCGGCGTGTGTGAACTGCGTGTATTGTCTTCTTGTTTTTGTTTTTTTTAAATACATCTACACACGCAAAGCATGTTGAAATCCAGGTACATCGGACTGGCAGACAAGCAGAAATATCCGTATTTGTTTATGTTTGTGCGTGTGTTTATACGTCCATACGTTTATTTGTCAACACATCATTTATATACAGGCAATTCACATGATAACAAAACAATGTTCACTATGCCCTTTTAGGCCTGGGGCTTCTTTTGGGCATATGGATTTTAACAAATTCAGTGTTCAGTAATACATGTTATAACACGTAGACAACACGATGGTTACATGCAATGGCAATATACAAAATATGTAAGCATAAATTTAAAAAAAACAGTATTAAAAAGTAGTTTCGGGCATTCACTAACATATTCGTGCCTTTATTGAGCCTCATCATTTTGGGCTTCATCACTGCTCAATATCTGGAGTCTGAGTGTCTTATTGAAGAGGTGATATCTGCGTTGTGCCAATAGTGATATTAGTTGAGTGTTTAGTGTGTTAAATGCTGCTGGAGCAAAGTGGAAGATACTGTTCTTGTATAGCTCAGTTATGGTGTGTATGTGTGGGTATACATACGATTGTGTACACGTACACGTGCTCATGTGTACACGTACACGTGTTCATGTGTACACGTACACGTGCTCATGTGTACACGTACTCATGCGTGCACGTACACGTACTCATGTGTGCACGTCCACGTGCTCATGCGTACATGTACATTTGTGTAGGTACATGTACATTTGTGTATGTGTGTATATGTCTACATGCATGCATGTGCGTATATGTATATGTATACCCTGTGTTGATATATGTATGCGTGTAAGTGTGTGTGTGTGTGTGTGTGTCTGTGTGTGTATGTGTGTCAGCGAGCATGCACGCGTTGACAGCCATGCTTGGCTCGGCATGTGCAGGTTGGCTCGTTCACTGGCTTGGTCCACGACGTGTACTGTTACTGCAGGCCGCACCATCACTGGCAGGTTGGTGCGTTATGTCGCTGGCCGCCGACTTTGGCCAGCTGATGGCAGCTCGCACGCTGGTCGGCTGCGCGAGCGGCGTGTGTATCAGCGCCTCTCAGGTACCCTCCCATTCCTCACCTCCCAATTAATGACATCACCGCTGGTTGGCGTGATGCACCGATCAAGTTGTCAATTAGTACACGATTGTATTTGAACAACATGCCACTTGATATCGTATTCTGAGTGCTGCTATGTCATGGTTGTTGTTGTTATTGAATATCCTCAGGCTGTCTGGTCGAACAGCCTCGAGCTGCTGAGGAAAGACACGACACTGTAACCGGGTTATTGCACATATCCTTGATAGATTTTATGTTGTCTTGGCTGAATCTGAGTTGTGTGTATGTCTGAGTTGTGTGTATTGAGTTATTCAACCTTTTAGAGTAAGTTAGAAGGGCAGGATGATGACCGTATTTCAACCTGGTCAGATGCACATTGTCTTCACATGTGTATGTTTTCAGATTTGTATGTCTAGTGTACGTCATTGTTGTGTTGTTGTGGCTGTTATTTGGGGCAGGTGTATCTGGGCGAGATGGCGTCACCGCAGATTCGCGGTCGAATCGTGTGCGTGTCCGGTGTGATGTCGGCGTGCGGCTGTCTGCTAAGCTACGTCGGCGGTTACTTGCTGCCGTGGCGCTGGGTGTGTATGCTGCCGGCGCTGGCCTGTGTGCTGCCTGGCGTCGTGGCCGTGCTGTGTATCGTGCCGGAATCACCGCACTGGCTGGTGGCGCAAAAGCAAGTGATCGCCGCAAGACGCAGCTTGTACGTCACGCGCGCCGGCCACGAGCAGCTGGTGGAGGGCGAACTGGCCATCATTGAGCAGCGTCACGGCCGCCACCTGGCCGAATGTCACGACAACACAGCCGGCAGCGGCGCGCGACTGAGTGGTAGACAATTGGTGGCGCAGTTGCGACATGTGCACGTGCTGGTGCCGTTGCTCACCGTGTACGCACTGTTTGTGTGTCGCATGCTGGCCGGCATAATTCCCGTGCTGGTGTACGCCGTTGAGATATTTGACGACATGTCCTCGATGGCCGGTGGAGGCAGCAGTGGACACACAGCGCTCAACAGTCATCAGTCGGCCATTGTGCTGGGCTGCGTGCGAGTTTTCACGGCACTGGCCAGTGCACTGTATGTGAGCGACAGGTTCGGCCGGCGGCCCTTGTTGATCATGTCGGGCGTGTTGTGTTGCGCGTCCAACATGCTGCTGGCGTCGTTTCTCACACTGCGTCACGTGCACGACCAGTGGACAGGCTGGCCTCACTTGTCCTGGCTGCCGCTCGTCAATATGGTCGTCTTTCTGTTGGCGTTCGACTTTGGCTTCGCTCGCACCGGCTGGGTGATTCAATCCGAGCTGCTGCCGACTCAAGTGCGTGCCGCCTTCTCCGGCTCGACCGTCTGTGTTCACTTCGTTTTCTCGTTCATCGGAGTCTTCACGTTTCCCTATATGCGCGCCCGTTTAACGCTGGGAGGAACGTTCCTGGTGTACGCAGTGTTCAGCTTCGTCGGCTTCCTTGTCTCCTACTTTCTCATCCCGGAGACGAAAAATCAACGTCTCGAAGTGATCGAGGACTTTTACATCAGTCGATTCGGCAAGAAGGACAGTCGCCGGACAGAGGCTCAAACTCACACTACCAAACTATAAACCAGAGCTTATTATGACGGCTTTCATGAATTTACTGCTGTGTATGACTGTGAACGATGCGGCCTTGTGTTGTGTAGTGCAACTTACCGAAACGAAACAAAATGCAAATCGATTGAATGTATTGCATACACGTACACATCGACAATCGCTCAGATACGGAAACACGCACAGGCACACACAGACATACGCACACGCACATAGAACAGGAACAGGATGAACCTTTCACATGAAATATCAACTTGCTGGACTCACGTTCCCATAGGCAACGTCAGAGCCGAAAATTGTAAAGACATGCACAAACAACGTATTAGATGAGTGTTATAAGTGACTTTCATATCGTGTTTTATACTCGCATGTTTATCAATACAAATATAATTACCGTTTATTAATAGTAATAGTATTATTAATCTCAGGCAAATCCAGTAGCACGTGAAAAGAACAAACACCTATAAGATGTAGAGAGTTAAGGAATTCGAGAAGTAACAATGTTAATCAGGAAGATGAAAGCTAATGAAGAAGAAATAAAAATAAATAAACGATGAATCAAATTAAATAATCAAATCAAGAGGCTGAATAAAAGTGTATATATAACTGTCCAAACGACTGATAACGATAATTATGAAAATAATCATGATGATAAGATAAATTGTCAGATATCGATCAGAGTTGGATATGTTCAGACCATAGGTTGAACCAATGGCACCTAGACTACGTAGTCTAGGTGGTATTGGCTGAACCGTCTGAGCGTATAATCAGATAGAGACAGGTGCCGAATAATATGATGTGGCACAGTGGTGGCGCCGGTATTTTTTCAGTGGGGGCTACGGGAAAAAATACGGGGACTTGGCGAAACATAGGGTGACCGTATAACGAATCTCTAAAATGAGGACACTTTTGTGCGCTCGCAAAATATAAGGTTTAAGCAAAATTGTCCAGCATCAGGCCAGAAATGCCGCTCGTGTGGTGAATTGGGTCATTTGGCGACACAATGTCGGACACCCAAACACAACAAGCACTCTGGAGGCTTCACACCATCATCTGCAGCAGAAATATCAGCCGTGTCAGCACTCAGTGCTCCACGAATCACTGTGCTTGTAGACGGCAAAGTTAGCATCGACGCATTACCTGATTTGGGTGCAGATATAACAGTTGCTGGTCGTGATGTACTGTAGCCGATTGATGACATCAACAACTTGTTGCCGAGTGGAGATCAGCCTCGATCAGACGATGGATCCCCCATGCGGGTCATTGGTACACTGCCAACGAGTGTTACTCTTGGTGATTGTTCAGTTGATGTCAACGTACACATCCTGGAAGGAGTATCCGGCATGTTGCTGTCATGGCAGCTTTGTCGTGATTTAAACATTCTGCCACAAAATTATCAGAATCAAATGAACACCAGCACAATGATCAAGTCTGTGTATTACTAGCACAATGATCAAGTCTGTCGAAATAGCTCCTCAGAGAGACATATTTTCAGAGTTTGACGATGTCTTCTCCGACCAAATATAGGTCATGCCAGGAGAGAGGTTTCAGATAAATCCAACGCAAAACCACACAGCGTGTTGGCCCCACGGCGTATTCCGCTACCGCTCCGTGACGGCTTGAAATCGGAATTGGACTCACTCGCAGCTCAGGGAATTATCACTCCTGTGACAGAGCCAACCGAATGGTGTTCACCGATCGTGGTGACACCCAAAATATCCGGCGGAGTAAGTTTAAGTGTTGATCTCACTGAACTTAATCGATGAATATAACGTGAGCTCTACCAGTCAAATACTCCGGCTGAGAGCGTTGCCTCAATTATCAGCGATGATGCAAAATAGTTCGCGGTGACCGTTGACCGTTGTGTGTCGAGGATTTGTATGCAGAGTATCCAGAGCCTTTAACACCAAACCATTTGTTGACTTCCGAAAGCAAGGTGTACCTTCCACCTCCAGCTGAATTTCAGGATGCTGACAAATATGCAAAGAATAGATGGAGAAGAGTGTGACGTGTGCATGTTTTATCAGTGCATACCTATCGGTGCATTATCATGTTGTTCTATTTCATGCGCAATCACGAGTGTGGGGCAGTGTGTCGAGTGAGCAATACATGTGCAGACATTACATGGTGTCAGAAGTGTCCGACCTGCGTTCCTTGTTGATTGTGTTTCTGTATGTATATTGGTTTGATTTTTTCTGTGCAATATGGCATCGTTCAGACAGCCAGCAGAGCTGGACTTGAGTTCTCCGTCGTTGGCCAGCACTGGGCGCGTCTGGATTCGAAAATGGCAGTATTATGCGGCCGCTCGTGAGTTGGCCGACAAACCAATGTCAGTTCACATTTCTTAATTGTGCCAGCAGAGCGACTCAGGAGGTCGCAACTCAATTTTCATGGGATGAAGACAAAGGAACCTGGGAAGATCTCATGCGTGAATTTGACGAATATTGTGCTCCACATACAAACGTTGTGATGGAGCGTTTCAAGTTTTACCGACGTTCACAACAACCAGGTGAGAGTGTTACAGCGTTTGTGTCTGCGTTGCGTAATCTCGCATCGACGTGCAATTTCAGACACAGCGAAGAAATGATACGAGACATAATTTGTTTAGGCATTTCGGATAAGTCAACGCAGCAAGTTCGGTTGAAAGTGCCCACACTGACACTGGCATCGGCGATCACAGTAGCTCTGTCAGAGGAGGCGTCCAGACGTGATCAAGTATCAATGTCCAATACTGAACAAGTTCACGTCGTTGGAGAATCAACAGAGGACTCGTGCGTCATCGAAATGCCCACTTGCCGATTTTCCATGCGCAAACATGAAATGATTCGTCAACGTTGTCCGGCCAGGAATCGCGTGTGTCGGGCCTGCACTCGTTGTCATCACTTTGCTGGCAGTATTGAGTGTCGGATGACAGTGCACGGACAGCGGACTGCAGGGAGCAGAGGGAGCAGCGCTGCCAGAGAGAGGGAGCCACCCCGTTCTGCAAGTGGTGAGTCATCACGCCACAACTATCGCACAAGCACGCCCGCACGTGACGTCAATGTGCAGACTTTGCAAAACGACGTGCAGGATTCGCTCGCGACTGAAAACAGTGCCTGCAGCGGTGATAGCAAGGCCTTTAAAACGTTGGAGACTCGGCGTGGTGTGAAGCTGAAATTTCTCATTGATTCTGGGTCGCAGTCGAATGTTATCTCAGCGAATGATTACAAGGCAATCACTAATGACTTAAATCTTGATAATTTAACAGCGTGTAGAACAGTGTTGCGTATGTATAATGGTAGCATTGTGTCCACTTTGGGCAAGACGAACATTTTTTTCAAAAAAACGTTGTGTGATCGCTGGCATCGTGTGATGTGTTACATTGTGGACCTTGCTGTGTTTCCAGTACTGAGTTTACGCACCTCGGTTGAAATGGGTTTAATATCAGTTTTGGATTGTGACCCGCTGGACTATGTCCCGGGAAAACATCTTGCTCCCCCAATGTCAAATAAAAGTGAGCGTTCGCCGGAAAATCGGGCAGATGCTACATGTAAAGTGAAGGCAACGCGGGAGTCTGTGTTATCGCAATTTTCGGATGTTTGAAGAAAATAAAATTGGTTTATTGTGCCAGGACTATGAAATCCAGGTTGATAACAGTGTCGCTCCTGTGGTGGAACCCCCTCGCCGTGTTCGTATTCATTTGCGCGAAAAACTCAGAGCCAAACTGAACGATCTCGAAAACCAAGGAGTGATCAAGAAAGTGATTGAGCCGACTGATTGGGTTTCAAATATTGTGCTTGTCCCAAAATCTTCAGGAGATTTAAGAATTTGCTTAGATCCCAGGTCTTTGAATAAAGCTATACGCAGACCTCATTATATAACGCCGACAATATATGAAGTATCCTTTCGCCTGTCTCAGGCTAGTGTTCTCTCTTGTTGATGTTCACGCGGCGTTCTTGCATGTGGGCCTATCCGAAGCGTCGTCACGGTTGTGTTGTTTTCACACGCCATTTGACCGTTACAGGTGGTGCCGCATGCCGTATGACACGGCGTGTGCACCAGAAATCTGGCAGCGTCTCATGCATGATATGATCTGCGACTTAGATGGTGTGGAGGTTATCGCTGATGATTTTCTCGTTTGTGGTAAAGGGGATACATACGAACAGGCACGAGTAGACCATGACAATAATCTAGTTGCCTTTCTGGAACGGACTCGCAGTCGAAATCTGAAGCTTAACCCGAATAAATTTCGATATTGTTTGTCGGAGGTAGAATGGATGGGTCACAATTTCAATGAGGATTGAATGCGGCCCAGTCCAAGTAAAATAACATCCGTCACTACCTATACGAGCCATACCAATCTGTCTGAACTAAAACGATTTTCCTTATCTATCCAGTACATCCCAGATTTATCAACAATTGCTGCTCCACTTAGAGAACTGACTAAACAAAAGTATGATTGGTACTGGAGTGAGGAGTGCCAACGGTCGTTCGACAAATTAGCACATCTTTTAGTGACAGCACTGGTACTTGCCTACTACAATCCAGAATTATCAGCTACCGTACAGTGCGACGCATCCAGTACAGGACTGGGCGGAGTTTAGATGCAGGAGGGTCGGCCAGTTATTTATTGTAGTCGATCTCTAACGCCGGCCGAGCGGTCATATTCCCCAATCGAAAAGGAACTTGTGGTGTGCTCGTGTGCAGTGAGAGAGAGTGTGTGTGTGAAAGATTGTGTGTGCGTGAACGTGTTAGTGTGTCTATATGTGATCGTGTATGGTTGAATTGTATATTGCGTGCGAGAGTGTGTGAGCGAGTGTGTATAGCTGTGTGGGTGAGTGTGTGCAGTTGTTTCGGTGTGTGTATATGCGTTTGTCGAGTATGCATGTCCCGCGGCGGCGAGCGATTGACCGGCTCGCCGCTGATTAGTTGTTGCGGCGGGTGAGGACTGTGCGTGTGTGTGTCTGTGTGCTCCCGCGTGTCACGGTGTGAGCTTAGAGTCGTGTTTGTGGTGCGATCGGAGTGTGACGTCTTGTAGGCGCGCGTGGGGCGGTGATGCCCACGCGCGCCTGTCTGTAATATATTTTAGTTTCTGGTTTTGTTACAAGCTATTTCGGCTTTTAATCCTGCATCGATTATGCATACTGACAAAGCTTCAGCGCCTCGTCATGAATTGCAGCACTTCGACGTGCGGATAATTCCCGAATATGACGGCACAGAAGACGTGGTTCAGTGGTGGTCGCGGGCCGAGATGCTGTGCCAACTTGCTGGGGTCAATATTGTGTCCGTAGCGCCGCAACGCCTGGTCAAGGGGGCTTTTTCTGTGTGGTCACAGATGCCAGATCATCTTCGCTTGGACACAGATGCTGTGAGAAACCGCTTGTTCTCAGCGTTTGCGATGGACAGGTTTGCTGCAAATGACGCATTCACGGTGCGCCGCTTGAGAGCAGGTGAGTCCCCAGACGTGTTGCTGGCAGATTTGAGGAGGCTTGCGACTCTGTTTGGCGGCGTTGCGGACAATACGCTGTGTTGTGCATTTGTGAGTGGCCTGCCAGATCACGTTCGGCAAACCATTCGCGCCGGTGCAAGGGCCGAGTGTTTGACCGTTGATGATGTTTTAGCAAGAGCGCGTGCGGTTCTCAGTGATCAACGAGATGTTCGGACGTCTGTGGTGTGTGGTGCTGTGACCAATTGTCAAGGTCCAGGTCCTTCTATCGCTGTCCCAGCTTCGCAACGTCGACGGCAACAACACCAATTAATTTGTTGGAACTGTGGTCAAAAGGGACATTTTGCTAGGTCATGCAAGCGTTCGGGAAACGCCATGGGGAGCGATGCATCGGCACCACCATCCGCTACCCGACAGTAAAATGTGCTTCTGGTGCCTCTTGTGTGAGTCCAGTGGTCACGCTCATCGTGGATGACAGGCGGCGTCGGTGCCTGGTTGACACTGGCTGCAGTGCTACGTTGATACGCCGGGCCTGCTGTCGTAATTGGACGACCGGTGATGTTAGCCTTTCGACGTTGTGTGGTGGCAGACTCATGTGCCGTGGAATGGCTACAGTTCGCGTCGGCACTAGACATGACAATGCAGTGCCGGTGAATGCACTGATCGCTGACGGGCCAATGCTGGGCGTTGATATAGTCCTCGGAATGACAGGTATATCCGCGCTTGGAGGTATGAATGTGAGTCCAGACGGGATTGTCACTTTTGGGTATGGCACATGCGCTTATTCAACAGTCGACAAAGTAGCCAACACACCCGTTAAACAAGTAGTTGGGAGTTTTGCATTTGATAGGGAGAAGATGAAAGACGATAATCCGCATACGCTGTTGCCGATTGAGACTGAAGATTTCATTGTGTCGTTCAACCAATCAAATTGCACATGGACCGTGAAGTGGAAATGGGCTGAAGGCAATGGGCCCGGTATTCTTCGGAACACGACGGCTATGTACGGCATGAAAGCTTCGGTTTGGAAGAAATTCGACGACGAGATCAATAGGTGGATAGGCGAAGGCTGGTTGGTGCCATACAGGACCCAAATTTACGGAGAACCTCGAGGTCTAGTACCCCTGATGGCGGTGGAACAACGCGATCAGACACGCGTACGCCCAGTTCTTGATTTTCGAGAGCTCAACACCCATTTGTCACCGCATACGGCTGAAGCCGAGGTTTGCGCTGATCAGATGAGAAAGTGGCGGCGGCACGGGCACAACGTGGCGGTGGTTGATTTAAAAAGTGCCTACTTACAAATTCATGTTGATCAGAGCCTATGGCCTTACCAAACAGTAGAAGTGAATAATTGCCGCTACTGCCTCACCAGACTGGGATTCGGCCTAAGCATTGCTCCCCTGGTGATGAAATTGATTGTGCGAGCTGTCTTAGACCAGGACCCTGTGATAGCGAGCGCTGTTTTACCGTATGTGGACGACTTGCTTGTGAATGAGGATAAAGTCACTGCAGAACGCGTTGTCTCACATTTTTTGAAGTACGGGCTCGAGTGCAAGGCACCTGAGAGGATCACCGTCGGCGCTAGACTTCTTGGACTGCATGTCCAGTCGCGAAATGGCGTGGTCAATTGGAAGCGTGATATAACTCTGCCAGCCTGTCCAAGCAAGATTACTCGACGTTCGTTGTTCTCATGGTGTGGGCGACTGATTTCGCATGTTCCGGTTTGCGGCTGGTTGCGCCCAGCTGCCGCCTGGTTGAAAAGGAGAGCAAATGCGCTGTCCAGCGGTTGGGACGACCCTATAAAAAATGACGCATTGTCAGCTCAGGTGACTTGGGTTCACGAAAAATTGTTGAGCAATGACCCAGCGCGTGGAGTTTGGTCGGTGGAAGGCAAGCGTGTCGTTGTGTGGAGTGACGCTAGCTCACTTGCCATGGGTGTTGTGCTGCAGTCAGTCGATGGTGCCATCATTGAAGACGCGAGTTGGCTACGAAACGATGATTCTGCACACATTAACATGGCGGAACTTGATGCGCTGTTACGGGGCATCAACATGGCAATAGCATGGAAATTTGATAGCATTGAGATCAAAACGGATTCGGCAACAGTCTACGGCTGGCTCTCTGACGCTTTAAGTGGAAAGGCGCGTTTGAGAACCAAGGCGCATGGAGAAATGCTCATTCGCAGGCGCGTCGACATGATCTGTCAGCTTCGACGTGAAATGGACTTGAAACTATCAATGGTTTTGGTGCGATCAGAGGACAACAAAGCGGATTGCCTGACAAGAATACCGCAACAGTGGCTACGATGCATTGACGGTCAAATGACGGCAGCTGCCGGTGTGCGTGATTGTGGTGACCTGGACGATGCCGTGCAACGCATACACGTGGAAGCCGGTCACCCAGGAGTTCGGCGCACCTTGTATTTTGTTAGGCGTCACAAACTGAATGTCACAAGACGTCAAGTACATCGAGTGGTGACGGCATGTCAAACTTGTCGGTCAATAGATCCATCACCCATCGAGTGGCGGCGTGGTGATGTGAGTGTGCCAGGTATTTGGCAGCGTGTAGCCATCGATGTGACACATTATAACGGCTGCGTGTATTTGACGATGATCGACTGTGGCCCGTCAAGGTTCGTGTTGTGGCGTCAATTACCTACGGAATCAGCGTCCCATGTTGTTCGAGAGCTCGAGCGAGTTTTCTTTGAACGAGGTGCACCAGAGGAAGTTCTTTCTGACAATGGCACAGTCTTTCGAAGCCGAGAATGTTCTGCATTTGCTGCAAAATGGTGCGACAAGATTCGATACCGATGCGCTTACGTGCCGTCCGTGAACGGCATTGTAGAACGGTGCAACCGCAGCATTAAAACGATTGCTGCGAGAAAACAGTGTTCCGTGCCGGAAGCAGTGTATCTACATAACGTCACACCAAAGGACGACGTTACTTCTGCAACGGCCCCGGCTAACATCATTTACGGATATTCTCTGAGAGTGAGGCAAATTGATCGAGAACCAGAAGCAAGAGCGCCCGGGTTCACTTGTCGCTTCAGTGTTGGCGATAATGTGTGGGTGAAACCACCAGGAGCACGCTGCACGAGTCAATATACCCCCGCCAAGGTGACTGCAATTGTCTCAGAGCAGTCGGTAGAAGTGGACGGCGTGACTCGTCACGTGCGAGATTTGAGACTACGTCGTTGTCAATATGATGTTCGTGAAGACAATACTGAGAATGGACAAGAACTATGTTCAGCTCAGCACAGCGAAGATGATTATCCCATATACGTACCTGTTACGCCAGCAGCAGTGAGCAGCAACTTACCTTCACAGTCGAATGAATCAGCGGAGCCCGAGCACGGCAGTGGCGTAGTACCGGCCGATGATGTGGCCCCGAGAAGATCCGGCCGTGAGCGTAGGCCACCTGCGTGGCTGAGTGACTATGAGACTTGAGACAAGGCTTGGTGAACATTTTTGTCATGATTCTTGAGAATCAGGAGGAGGTGTATTTGTGTGTGCGATTGTCATTGTTTGAGTATGCTTGCGAGTGAGCGTGCATGTGTGCGTGTGTGCGTGTGTGCGTTTGTGTATGCGTTTGGCTGAGTGCGTGTGGGCTTACACTTGACCTTGATGACCCTTGTTATTGTGTGTATCATGTTAGAGACCACTGGCTAGTTCGAGTGGCCAGCTCGATTCGCGTGTGAGCGTCAGTGTGTTAATGTCACTGTGCGTGTGTGACGGTGTCGGTGGTGTGGTGTTGCGGTTGAATTGTGTTGTGGTTGGATTGCAGTGTGGCGTTAAATTTGTCGTGTCTTTTTTACTACAGAACTCTTGGCAGTGTCATTCACTTTGACAAGGCTGGAACAGTTTGTGTACGGACGGTCGGTGGTTGTGCAAGCAGATCACAAACTGCTAGTGGCCATACAACAGAAATCACTTTGTGATGCTCCACAACGCCTTCAGAGAATGCTACTCAATTTGCAGCGCTACAATTTTACATTTCAGTACTGTCCTGGATCTACGGTGCCTGTCGCAGACGCACTCAGTCGTATCACTAGTGGTCCAGCTGTACAAAGCATGAGCAGTGTTGAGGTCGAGGAGCTGAACTTGACTTCTGAATTGGCAGTGTCACCAGAACATCCAATAGAATATCAGCGTGCAACAGACAATGACACTGTCCTCCAGCAAGTCAGCAAATACGCGAAAATTGGATGGCCTGTTCGACGATCGCTTGTGGAGCCGGGAGTTTCTCAATATTGGCAATTTCAATCAGTAATAACCACACAGAGCGGATTGGTATTCAAATCTGGCAAGTTGGTGGTTCCTAAATCCTTACGTTCAGGTGTACTTTGCAGACTGCGTAAGAATCATATTGGTATGACATCAATTATGCGATACGCAAGATAAAACGTATTCTGGCCTGGGATGGCAGCCGAAATTAAACAAATGATTTTAAATTGTACAGTGTGTCTGTCCTATAGGCCAAACCAACCAGCCGAGTCCATGATTTCGCATGATGTACCACAACGTCCGTGGCAGAAATTAGCTGTAGATTTGTTTGAATTTAATGGTAAGTACTATCTCTTGTTAGTGGATTATTTCAGTAACTATGTTGAGGTGGACCAGCTGAATCACTTGAATACAGCTTCAGTGGTGTCTTGTTTTTGTGAGAACATTTCGCTCGTTACGGTCTTCCGGAAATCCTGGTAACTGACAATGGTCCACAATTCACGTCGTATGAGTTTGAACAGTTTATGCTCTTCACGGATGTGATTCACATAACATCCAGTCCTCGATATCCACAGTCAAATGGCAAAGCCGAAAACGCTGTCAAGACTGTTAAACAGCTGCTTACAAAAGCTCTGGCCGCAAACGAAAATCCGTTTTGGGCTTTACTGACATGGAGAAATACGCCCAGCGAGTACACTCGTTATTCCCAAAGCCATATCTTATTTGGACGGCGATGTAGGACATTATTGCCAAGCAATAGTGAAGAATTGCTCCCTTCCACACCAATGGGAGTTCGTGAGCAATTAGAGTCGCAGAAACGGCGAGGATGACAACAGGAGAGGGCGATATAACCTGATGCCCATATCAGTCGGTTCTTCCATTCGCATGAAATTGCCAGGAAAGAATGTCTAGAGTCCGGGTGTGTGCATTAGATACCTGGGTAACAGGTATTACGAGGTATCAGTGGGAGGTGTGATATACCGTCGAAATAGACTACAACTGTTACAACTGCTGTAACAAACGAGATAACGGTAGAACATACACCTAACGTCAAAAGCCAGCCCAACTCAACAAAGCAGGGAGATGATCCTGAGCATTTCACAAACGATCCGGCTCCAGTTCGACGCTCGTCTCGTATAAGACGACCACCGGCATACCTGACCGACTATGTGCGTTAAAAATGTGCGTTAATTTATGTTCATGTTCATTGTATGTCGTTGTCTCTTGTTTGATTTTGTTATCTGAAGAAGGGGAGGTGTGACGTGTGCATGTTTTATCAGTGCGCCACCTATCGGTGCATTATCATGTTGTTCCATTTCTTGCGCAATCACGAGTGTGGGGTAGTGTGTCAAGTGAGCAATACATGTGCAGACGAATGGTGTTCACCGATCGTGGTGACACCCAAAATATCCGGCATAGTACGTTTATGTGTTGATCTCACTGAACTTAATCGATGAATATAACGTGAGCTCTACCAATCAAATACTCCGGTTGAGAGCGTTGCTTCAATTATCAGCGATGATGCAAAATAGTTCGCGGTGACCGTTGACCGTTGTGTGTCGAAGATTTGTATGCAGAGTATCCAGAGCCTTTAGCACCAAACCATTTGTTGACTTCCAAAAGCAAGGTACCTTCCACCTCCAGCCAAATTTCAGGATGCTGACAAATATGCAAAGAAGAGATGGAAAAGAGTTCAGTATTTGGTGGATGAATTTTGGAGTTGATGGACCAAGTCTTATATGCAGACTCTGCAACTCCGGCAGAAGTGGATAAACGTCAGGGATAACTTGAGAGGGTGGTGTGGTCATTGTGAAGCATGATAACCTCCCTCGTAATGAGTGGGTGTTAGCACATGTGACAGAGACATATCCCCATTCAGATGGGCTTGTTCGTAAAGTTAAGCTCAGTAGAGGTGACCCAACCATTGATCGCAATGGTAAGCGCAATGCACCGTTAACGTCCTTGGTGAGACCGATACACAAGTTGGTTTGGTTAGTTCGCAATCCTAAATGAAATGATTTAACGGGGATGCCCGTCGAGGAGCCATTTTTAAGTACGTTCTTTCTTCTTTTTGAGGTATGTGTTTCTCACATTTGTTGTAAATCCGTTATTTAGGGGAGCCATGTTACTGTCGTACGTTCATTTGTAGTGACAAAATATGTCGTGTTTTATGTATCGCGAAATATTGGGAATTAATTTGCACAACATTTGTTGACAAATTTTATTGTAAATCTTATTGTTTTTGAAATTGTAAAATTGGAATAATCGATGGTACTTATACTAGCAAATGCCCCACCGTCGTTGACCGGCAGTACAACGGCCTATAACTTGACCCATTGTTTCCAGTTATCGGCACGTGAAAATTGGTTGGAACCACTGTGGAAGATCTTTGTGGATATATTTGTGGAAGATCTTTGCGGATATATCTGTGGATATATTTGTGGTGGATTGTGCCTCTGGATATATTTGTGGTGGATTGTGTCTGGATATATTTGTTGTGCATTCTCGTGGAAGACTGAATTTGGAGTGCTGTTGTTGTACATTTTACAAGTTGTAGGTCGGGGACACTGGAGGTGAGGTTTCTTCGGTGATGTGCATATATGTATTTGAATCGAATTCTGTCTGATATTTCATGTAATTAATATATTCATTTGTTATTTGAGTTTAATGCTGTTCTTTCATGAACATTTAAAATGATTGTATTGTCGGTATAGTTGTACGTTGAGGAGTACGAAATGTTTTGTGACTTTTGGCTTATGTTGGGTGTTGTGAATAATTTTTTACTTTTCTTTTGCGATTTTTCCGGCAACACAGAATTTACGTGTTCCCATCGTCATTGTGTTATTTGGTGGACTGGCGGTGGGTAAATTACCACTTCCCCGTACCAGCCTGCAGCTACAGTAAATTCTCCAATCTTGAGGTGGTCAACTGGACAGTGCCGTGACAACTCATCTATCGACGGAGAGCCTGTTCACGATTACCGGCTGCTTCGAATCATCATCTGTTTTTTGGGTGTATTTTCTTTGTGCTGTTCCAAATTGTATCGAAATGGTTTAGAGGCTAAATCATCTGACATTTTGGTTATACGTTGTGGGAATTAGAGATCACTGTTGTTACCGTTGCGGTTATTAGATGTGACAATATGTTTTGTGAGGGCTTCCTTTGAGCATGGCTACAAGTAATGTAGACAGCGAAACATCTGAAAAAGTGCGCATGAACAAGTCTACTCGTGAACGCACGCTCACAGAAGCGGGCATAGAATACCATATAAGTCAGCACAATAAGGAAGTCAAGCGAGTAACTGCTAAATTCACAAGCGTTCTCGACCAGTCGTCTCCTGGAAGATCTACATGACAGGCTAACAGGTCTCTCAATATCAGGAAGTGTCATAGATGAGAGAGTGGATGACAGCAGCCGCGTGAAGCTGATCGAGAGGGGCGACAGGCTGTTCGAACGGATAAATAAGCGATTGTATGACCTCAGACTGGAATCGCAAACGGTGATTTCCGGTGTTTCAGTCCACAGCAGACGAAGTGAAGCATCACTGGATAAAAATTGGAGAGTGAAATTAAATTGGCCAAGCTAAGAAAACCAGCAGAGTTCAAGAAACTCGAACACGAAAAAATGCTTGTTCTGCATAAACAAGCTGAGCTAGACTCCCTCAGACTTGGAAGTGACTCAAGCAGAATCGGCCGTGCTGAAGACAACAGAACAAGAGCAAGAGTGAAGTTATCATCCACAGTACTCTATCGAAGATCGACACCTCGTATCTTCAGTGGGCGGAATGACAGTTGTTCAAACTGGAGAGGAATTGGTTACACGCACACGTGCTGCCGATACTGTCAAACATTCGAGAGATGTGTCAACGAATCCGGATGGCGGTTCTCTTCACCAGGACCCTCTCAGGCGGTTGGAGAGCGTGATGATCAGAAACACTTTACCGGTCCCTGAGCCTGATATAATTTAGGGGCATAAGTTTCATTTTCCCTTGTGGATGCAACAGTTCGAATCGATTGTGGAGGAAAGGTTGAACAAGGAAGAATGTCTGCATTACCTCTACAGATATACTGCTGGAGAAGCGAAAGAATGAATGAAAGGATTTGTGGCTGTGCGTTCTGTGGAACTACCTTATTCTCGAGGCGTAGAAACGAGCCGGACGACTCCGTACAACCCGAGGGGAAATGGCCAATGCGAGCGTCTAAATGGTACACTTTGGCGTACTATCTGCCTCGCGCTCTCTGATAAAGGCTTACCTAAGAGCAATTGGGAGCAAGTGATGTCCGACGCTCTACATTCCATCCGATCTTTACTTTGTACAGCTACGAAGTGCACTCCTCACAAGCGTCTCTTCTCTTTCAGTCGTCGGTCTGTGGCAGTACAATCTGTTCCGTCTTGGCTTATAACTCCTACACGGGCAATACTCAAAAGGAATAAACGTGCCTCCAAAATTGACGATGCTGTCGAGGAAGTCGAAGTGCTCGAGACTAATCCATTGTACGCCTACGTACGAACTCTGGATGGTCGTGAGTCTAATGTGGCATTGAGACAGTTGGCTCCCGCTCCCCCCACTGTTGGGCTGGAAAAGGAAAACCCTGTAATAGACTTCGCTCCTGACATCATTCATTCATTCATTATTGAGTTTTTGGGGTGCACCGGCCTCTAGGACCATATGGCACCCCCCAGTCTGTTAATAGCTAAATTAAACTAAAACTATGCATATGAACGTAATGGAGCGATGAAATAAATAAGCGTGAGGGTGAGTGATATGAATATGAAAGTCAGAAGTATAAAAATCAATAAATAGTTTTAAAAGGCAAAAGCCGTAAAAATTCAAAAATGCGGCCCTCAATGACCGCCGATTGCTCCTGTCCGAGAACATCGTGAATAATCCGAACGGATCCAAGAAAACGTTGACGCGCCTCTGAGAATGATGGGCATTCCACCAGGATGTGCTGCACGGAGAGACGTGCATTACATGCGCTGCACGTGGGTTCAGGTTGTCCGAGTAGAAGATGGCGATGCGTGTCGTACGCGTGACCCACACGCAGACGACAGAGCGCCACTTCCTCGGACCTCTTCCGGCGACAAGAGCACACCCAATGTCCGATTTCATGCTTCACAGCTTTAAATTTGCTAGAACGACATTCGTCCCAGGAGAGCTGCCAGCGAGAACGGATAAAACGATGTATAATAGGATAAAAGTCCGAATACGGAATGGGGAAGTTAAAATAAAATGAATAAAAGTCTCGTTCAGCAGCTCTTTTTGCGGCTCTGTCAGCTCGCTCGTTGCCCAAATTACCAATATGGGCCGGAATCCAGCAGAACTTTACACGCTTGCCCTGGTGGTGGATGATATCAAGATAGATAAAAATCATCTGTATAAGAGGATGTAAGGAGAAAGACGATAATGAAGTTAAAGCACTAAGGGAGTCGGATAGAGCTAAAAACAATTAAAATGAAGATGGGCGAATAAAAACCAGGGCCAGCAGGATACCGTACAGTTCAGCCGTGTAAATGGAAGCGCTCGGTGGCAGCGTGCTCGAGCGGCACGTACCTCCACTTACAAACGCACAACCCACACCACTGGACTACTTAGACCCATCAGTACACGGCAGTATACCGTCCGTAAGAATGAATTCGCTCCAGTGTGTTTGAGCGAAGCACACTGGGCACTGTACGGTGTTTCGGCAGAGCTGCTAGCGAGACGTCGACCTCGGGTGTGACCAATTCCCAGGGTGACTCCGCCGTGTATTCTTGTCTGAGGACGTCGCTAGCACCCATCCCGCATGACTCCAGCAGTGCCTTTATTTTGCTGCAAAACAGCACAGAACACTGAGGTCCTGGAAGGTGCTGCTGCTCAGGCACATGCTGGGAAAATACCACGTCATACGCGGTTTTTTCATGCGTGCTTGCCGCTGCCAACGAAAGACAAAAACATAATAGTTCGTCAAAGCGAACAAACTTTCAGGTCAAGGGATAAGTCTCAACCATTCAGTGTTTAGCTGCTTGCAGGAGTAAAACACCCCGACCCTGATAGGAAAGTCGTTTACAGACTGTTTGATGCATACGCGCCGCCTCACTTGTCTGGAACGAACGACCGAAACGTCTCGACGCTCGACCGATCGATCGACCCAAGCTCGTGCACTTGCAAGCAAGCGCTTATCATCGGTGGATCACCAGCGTATGCACACAATGTATCGTGAAATTCATTGGACTGGATGCTGTCCTAGAGGCGTTCAGACATAATCCAACGGACGGTATCGTCACGCCACTGACCGCTCGACCAAGCGTTACGCCAAATGTCCGTACATATCGTTCCACTCATACTGGGTATGAATACCAGCGTCACGACCATATCACCAGTAGGGTAAAACTAACCTGTCTCATGACGGTCTAAACCCAGCTCACGTTCCCTGTTTGTGGATGAACAATCCAACACTTGGCGACTTCTGCGACGCCACGATAGGAAGATCTGACATCGAAGCAAGGAAAAGCGACGTCGCTATGAACGCTAGGCCGCCACAAGCCAGTTATACCATGGTAACTTTTCTGACACCTCTTGCTCAAAGCTCGTAATAGAAAAAGGATCGATAGGCCACACGTTCGTGGTCCGTACTCATCCTAAAAATCCAGATCAAGCCAGCTTTTGCCCTTTTGCTCTACGAGGCGTTTCTGTCGCCTCTGAGCTGGCCTTCGGACACCTGAGTTATCGTTTGACAGATGTACCGCCCCAAACTCCCCACCTGACTGTGTTCCGTCACAATCAATTGTGGGTCGATTCGACACGCGAACGCGCGAATCTCGATTCGAGAATCGCGCACACCGTTTACCGATGCTCGTGTCCCCGCATCACCGTGTTAGTGATGAAACAATCAAAGTAGTGGTATTTTACATGCGACTTGTGGTCTCCCACTTAGAACCCGGCGGAGCAGAATTTCATTGGGCGAATTCTACAATCCCACAGCCCCTGTCCACCCAGCAGAAAATGATGGTACCAGATATCAGTCATGAGTTGTGCCATGCATTCTGGGGAGGTGGTCCTCTCTAATACGTCTTACGTCCTTGTGGCGCCATAGCGTGGAGAGGGTCGGTTCTACGGTGGCAGCGAGCTGCACGGGGCACGCCTTTGTGTTCATAAGCTTCGGCTTCTTCCCGTGTAGCAGCTGCCACTTAGGCATTTGACCTTTTTAACCTTTTAACCTGGCATGTCTCCTCACAGAGTCAGATTAGAGTCAATCTCAACAGGGTCTTCTTTCCCCGCTGACAATTTCAAGCCAGTTCCCTTGGCTGATGTTTCGCTAGATAGTAGATAGGGACAGTGGAAATCTTGTTGATTCATTCATGCGCGTCACTAATTAGATGACGAGGCATTTGGCTACAGGATTTTTATTAATTTTCCAAACGACATAGTATACACGGGACACACATAATCACTCTCGCACTCACACGCTCACGCACTCTCTAACACTTGTAAAACAATGGACACACATATATTGCAGGTTTCGGTTTTGTTTATGAGGGGCAGATCGTCTCAAGAACCATTCGTCTCAAGAACCCGGAGCTGACAGCGACGCCAACGGATGACTTGAAGGTGCTTTTCGCCACTAAGCCGCGTAACAATGTGACACACGCGGTACTGTCAATTTCGCCGAGGACCCGTGACATTATACGTAGTCTCGGCGACCGTCTGTTTGTCAGCCTCCGAATTTGTGCTGTATAGGACTGATTTTGGGTAACGAAATGCTACCGATGCGCAGGTCTCGGGCACACAGCCGCTCGCTGCTCCAACGCGGTGACGTGTGGAAAATGCAGTGGCGCTCATGCAACTAGGGAATGCTCTTCTACCACAGTGAAATCCGTCAACTGTTCTCACATTGAACGTCCCCACGATCATTCATCTCTGTCTTCATCTTGTCCCTCATTTATTGCGGCAAGAGAGTCGATTCGTGCTAGTACAGAAACAACTGAATCACCATCCTGTACACTCATCTCCTGACGTTCCAGGCTTGCTGGCATACCGCGGCACATCTCTGATGCCTGCTCACCGTCATTAGCTTTACTAAACATTCGTTCAGATCGAAATAAATCATCCTACATATCCGAACTCCTTATTTCACATAACCTTGATATTCTCTGCCCAACTGAAACCTGGCTTATGGAATCCGACTCATCAATATTCTCCGCATCCATTCCTCCACATTATTCTTTCCCAGGCGTTCCTCGACCTTTGTTTCTGAATCGCTCTTCAGGAGGTGGTATTGGTATCATTTATCAATCTAAATTCTCCGTTACTCGCTGTACACTCCTGGCCACACCACCTAGCTCTTTTGAAGCTCTCTCACTTGTTATCAAAATTTGCTCTCGCACTGATGTTTGTCTTAACATTGTCTACCGCCATGACCACCACGGTTCCACTCCCAATTTTCTGTCTGAATTTCCTGTCCTTATTGAATCCTTAATATCGCGTTTCTCACACTCATATATTATTCTTGGTGCTTTCAACTTTTGGCCTGATTCTCCTTAAAAAAAACCTTGCGTGGACACGCAAAAGCGTGTGACACGGACTTACGCCAGGCTTGCTGCAGAGCAGCGTACCTGAGAGCCTTGGCCACAAACCCAGCCAGTCCCTTCAGTGCTCTATGGAGCCGCTCTGTTCACCGACACCGCTCTGACACTCTGGGCGCAGCATTCGGCCAACAATGCCAACCAGGCACCCCCTGAATTCTGCCGCCGCTCCCGTCAGTATGTCGTCGGTCAGCGATTGGAGCTCGGCCGCCTGCCACCCACTGGTGGCGACAAGCGGCGCCCGTAAGGCGTCTTCAAGACGCATCAACTGATCGAAATGAGCATCCCCGAGCGGTGAAAACGAAGACGACTCTTTGGTGCTCGCCGGACCCGTTGGACTGCCGTCCACCGCCGCTGCTTCCACCGTCGAGTCCACCACACCCTCCGGAATTGTCAGCCAACACTCAACGCACGCATACATACAACAGTGGGCCGACAAGCTAAACCGATTCATGGCTGGCGACCGCGTGCTTGTTCCAGTATGCACTGCAACGGCGCGTGAGCACCGCTACAGCACCTGGGCCACCGCGGCACCGTGACCACTTCACAGAAAAGTACGAACGGTCGAAGCTTCAGAGCCAATCCTTATTCCGAAGTTACGGATCCATTTTGCCGACTTCCCTTACCTACATTCGTCTATTGACCAGAGGCTGTTCACCTTGGAGACCTGATGCGGTGTCGGGTACGGACAGATGAAAACATTTCACGTCCCTCACGGTGTTTCAAGGACCAGCCATGACGCTCGAGACGGCGTGAAGTACACACCGCTCTGAGGGTATCAATGCACAGATCTCGTTCGTTATTTGTGTTTATGGGGTGCACCAGCCCCTGATACCATACAGCACCCCCAGTCTATTTACAGCCAAAATAACCTAAAATGATGGACATGAGGAATGTAATGATGAAATAAATAAGTGTGATAGTGAATAAAATGAATGTGAAAGTCAAGAAAAAAACTCAATAAATAATTCTAAAAGGTAAACGCCGTGAAAACTAAAAAAGGCGGCCATCAATGACCGCTGACTGCTCCTCTCCAAGAACCTCGTCAATAGCCTGAAGGATCCAAGAAAACGTTGACGCGCCTCTGAGAATGACGGACATTCCGCCAGGATGCGTTGCACGGAGAGAACTGCATTACATGCGCTACACGTGGGTTCAAGTTGTCCGAGTAGAAGATGGTGATCGCGTCGTGCGTGTGACCCACACGCAGACGACAGAGCGCCACCTCCTCGGACCTCTTCTGGCGATAAGAGCGCATCCAATGTCCGATTTCGGGCTTCACCGCTTTCAGTTTATTAGCACCACATTCGTCCCAGGAGAGCTGCCAACGAGAACGGATAAAACGATGTATAATAGGATAAAAGTTCGAATACGGAATGGGAAACTTGAAATAAAGTGAATAAGTGAAGTCTCTTTCAGCAGCTCTTTTTGCGGCTCTGTCAGCTCACTCGTTGCCCAAAATAACAATATGGGAAACCATATTGTTATTTGAGATCCATATTGTTACAGAGATCCTCGTTTCTCATAACGAATATCTTTCACGGCCGGAAGCCTCATTAGAATAGAAAACTCTACCTCGAGCCATGATCGACGAGACCGAGTCAGTTAGCTTTACCACGACATCTGTACACAAGGTGAACATTGTGATAGCATCCGCTTGCGGAATATTGACCCCATTCCCATTAACCCAATGAGTGTTCACAGAAGCAACCATACACTGGGATGCGGGACCATACACCCGTTGGCTTAGGGCCTACTCACCCACGTCCAAATATTGTTCGCGAGGAACCCTTATCCACATCGGTCCACAAGGATCTTTCTTGTGTATTTGCTATTACCACCAATATCTGCACTGACGGCAGCTCCAGCTGCTCTTACGAACAGCCTTCAACGCTTACCGCCACGCCGCCTTACTCGTCGTGGCCTGAGATTCGGCGGTCGCCGAAACGACCAATATCGCATGCCGACGACGGTCGAGTATCGGTGGAACGCTGTAGCGCCATCCATTTTCAGGGCTGATTGCTTCGGCAGGTGAGTTGTTACACACTCATTAGCGGATGCCGACTTCCATGGCCACCGTCCTGTTGCCATGAGCAATCAGCACCTTTCATGGTATCTGATTAGCGTTCGCTTAGGCACCTCAACTCGTCATGCGGTTCATCCCGCATGGCCAAAAGTGCTTACCAAAAGTGGCCCACAGGGCACTCGGATTCAGAGTGGTCGCTGCAGCAAAGCCAGCGTCTCACTCATTGAAAGTTTGAGAATAGGTTGAGCTTCGGAGAATAGGTTGAGCTACAAGCGCCAGCTATCACGAGGGAAACTTAATGCGGAATCAGCTACTAGATGGTTCGATTTGTCTTTCGCTCCTATACTCAGCGATCGATTTGCACGTCAGAAATGCGACGGACCTCCACCAGGGTTTCCCCTGGCTTCATCCTCGCAAAGCATAGTTGACCATCTTTCGGGTCTCAGCTTGTCAGCACTAGGTCCACGTCTCGGCAGTGCCAGAATGAACCAGCAAGCTAGCTGTTGGCGCGGCCCGCGGATGCCCAACAGCCCTTGTTGCCAACGACTATCGGTATCCGCTTGTGCCACCAAATGCGACACTTCACTTTCATTGTGTGTTTGAGATTCGTCAGACAAATCTCAATCGCTTGCTCACATGTTAGCCTCCTTGGCCCCTGTTTCAAGACGTGACAACACAAAGGCCGTTGGCCAGCCACAGGGCTGACTCAGCGCCACCCGTTGCACAGTCTCAAGAGCGTGTGCTTGCGTATCCGCAGCCAACGACTTGCCGTGTCAGCGCAACACTGGCATCGTTGTGTTTGGCCACAAGCGACACCAGCCGACACCGGCTAGCAGACACACATGCCGTTGGGACGTGAGAGATGCAACGACGGCACGACCCGTCAATGTCCAACAAAGGAAGATGTTCAACCGCCGGAGTACAGACACGGCACACCAACAACCGAACACACAGTTCGGCTGTCGACGACCGGTCAACCAAAGGTCGGTCACCCTTTGTCGAACGACACGTGTCACACGTGCGCTTAATCCCATAAAAAGCAGCTTCACGGGCTATTTGACTCTCTCTTCAGAGTACTTTTCAACTTTCCATCACTACTTGTTGACTATCAAACTTGTGGTTATATTTAGCCGTAGGTGAAGCTGACTACAGACTTTTGATTTGATTTTTTCAGAAACAACACAGTATACACGGAACACACATAATCACGCTCACACTCACACTCTCACTTACTCTCTCACACATGTAAAACGATGGACACACATAAAATTGCAGGTTTCGGTTTTGTTTTTTTGAAGGGCAGATCCGTAACTGCCCCCCAGCATTGACTTTGGCCCCACCCTCGGGCCAACCGCGCCGCATATGCGGTTTACGGCTATCATACGCCATTAGGCGAGTGATTTCGAGGACGACACAGCGGACCGCCAGCTGTGACCGCCGCCAGCAGAATCCTACCATACAAGTATAAACAAACACACTCACACACACGCACGCGCCCAGCCCTGTATTTCAGGACGGAACATCAGGCCCCCTGGTCGTTGAACAGCAGTTGGTCGTCTGTCGGTTGTTGTCTTTCAGTGTGTGTGTTCTGTGCAGGCGCCGGCCGGCGAGCGCCGTCCCCCGGTGGAAGAACGACCAACACGCGGCGGTGCCGAGGAGCACGTCCGTCGACAATCTCCGCAGGTCGGCCGCCGTAAGACCGAGTGTTCTCAAGTCCCTGGCGGATCTCCCTGAGCGTGGCTGTGGTGGTGACGACTTTCCCGGCAGTAGTGTGGTAGGTCTCGGCGACGGCTTCTCTTACATCGCTGGTGTCGTAGTGGCGGATCTTGCGTCCATGCGCCGCGTCCAGGTCGATATGGTCGGCCACCACCTGGGCGTCGAGCACGACTGCCTTCGCAATTCGGTCGTTCGACGCAGTGATGTCCGACTGCCGCACGCCAGCGGAGTTCGGAATGGGCGGTTCCACATGCACTTCAAAGCCCAGCTCCGACAAGCGCCCCGCCAGGTAGTTGACGGCTTTGTCATGCCGGCCAAGGCGCGGACCATGCGTCCTCGGACAGACCTGACTGATGTGCCCTAGGGTCTCGGGTCGCCCGCATCCAGCCTCGCAGGTCGAGCGGCCCGGCCGATCACCACGGCTGCATCTGCTGCCAGTGGGAAGCAGGTTGCCCAGCACGCGGACAGCGCGCACATAGGCCGCACCACGGAGGAAGCGACCCCTCCGCACCCAGCCCAACACACTGGGCCCCCCGTAGTGCGAGGCAAGTGCCGCACCGTCGACCGAGCCGTACAGCCTGCTGCGCCACTCCGCCCGAAGCTCCTGCTTCGTCTGGACATTGGAGATGCCCAGACGAGCGGCCCGCGACACCATTGTACCGAAACACTCCGATGCCACGAGCTAAGCGGCGAAGGGGTGGGACGAACGCCTCAGTGCCGCCAGGCGGTCGCGTCGCCACAATGTAGCAGAGGCCGCAAGGCACATGACACCCAGACCGCCATCAGCTGCCGCCGCGTGAAATAACGCGGTTGACGTGTCGTGCGGCAGCTTCAGCCAGCTTCGCACTGAGGCACGCACAGTCAGGTCCATCTTTTTGACGACGCGCTTCGAGCACTCCGCCGACACCAGTCTATGTTGCAGCGACGACAGGAGGTGATCTCTGAGAATCACCATCCTCTGCTATGTTTTTAGCGGCGCGTCCCGGATCTGGCCAAGGCGGCCTGGAGGTCCTCGGGCGGCGTTCGTAGCTGGGAGCCCGAGTGGCTCACCTGTGCACCGAGGTACCTGAACTCTTCGCCGGCGTCGAGAGCACGAATCAACGCCCCAGAGGCCGTGCGTCACCTATCGTCGTCTTATGGTGTACATCGGCCAGAATGGTGAGTGACACACATTTGTCAGGGTTGACCTGTAGCCCGCATGCAGCCAATCGAGACACCATCCGATCGATCCGCCACTGAAGCATCGCTGGTTTGCGAGCAACAATGACGAGATCGTCGGCAAACGCCAGGATTGGCGGCGTGGCGACATATGCGTCGGCATCTAGGTCAGCAACGGCCTCGCCGATCACCAAATTGAAGAGCGCCGGGCTCCAAGGATCACCCTGACGGACTCCTCTCTTCACCCGAACGAATGTATCTGGCCGAATTTCGGTGATCGCGTCGCGGTATAGTGCTTCAACCAGACGCAGCGCTCGTCTGGGAGCTCCCGATCGGCGAAGCGCTCGGGCAATCGACTGGTGCGAGACCGAGTCGAAAGCTTTGCGCATGTCGATCGACACTAGGCACAAGTTGCGGTACCGAGTCCTCGCCTCGTATAGGAGGTCTTGAAGGATGTGAGTGTTCTCCGCACAGCCGTCAACCGGTTGGAAGGCGCGCTGTGCGGGGTTCAGTGGGAGGTATTGTGTGTTGCGCTGTGCCAATATTCGTGTGAATAGACGAAGAATAGTGGAAGAGATTGAAATCGGTCGGAATTGTGAAGGTGATGTGGCGTTTGGTGTTTTCGGGATCAATGTAGTGCGTGTGTGTTTGAGGAATGTGTTCGAGATAAGGAAATAGATTGTAGAGACGGGCGAGGTCAGTCGGCGGTGCGCCTTTCACTTCCCGGGCCAGTACGCCGTCCGGTCCGGGAGCGGTGTCAGTGTCGATCGATCGCTGGGATGTTGCGACCACCTCTGCACTCACCGGCTCGGTTAGCTCCATCCTGACAGGTTGGGGGTCCGTGATTGGACTTGTGTCCACCACGCTCTCCTGGGAGAAGAGCGGGCCCCAAAAGGTCTCCTGTGCCTCAGCGGTGACAGCAGACTTCGTGAACGGCTCCCGCCAGCGCCACTCCAGGACCGAGGGTGCGGCGTGCGACACGGACTTACGCTAGGCTTGCTGCAGAACAGCGGCAAGAGAGGCATAGTTACTCCCGCCGTTTACCATCGCTTAGATGTTTGTTTGTGTATTTGCGTTTATGGGTGTACCGGCCTCTGGGACCATACGTCACCCCTCAGTCTATTTAAAGCTGAAGTACCTTAAGTACCTGTTTTGCTACTACAATTATCATCTGTGAAAGCTAAACAGAAATATCTGCAAATGCTCGAACGAACTGACTGGACGTGTACCCAGTACCAAAATGTCAATTATGTATTTGATGATTTTCTCGAACAGTTCTTGGACTTAGTAAATTTGTGCTTCCCTGTGAGAGAATGCAAGGTAAGTAAACAAATTGCTAGCCCATGGATGGCGAAAGGTTTGAAACGCTCTTGCAAAACAAAAATTATCTCTATCACAAAGACTATGGACCGAAAGACTATGGATGAGAAAACCGAAATCATTTACAGAGAAAATGACATCCGTAGGCTCAAAATCATTGAAGCTGTTTTTATTAATAAGAATAAATGTGAAATTAACATTCAACAACAGCCAGCCAGCCAGCCAGAACAAAAATGATCTCTATCACAAAGACTATGGACCGAAAGACTATGGATGAGAAAACCGAAATCATTTACAGAGAAAATGACATCCGTAGGCTCAAAATTATTGAAGCTGTTTTTATTAATAAGAATAAATGTGAAATTAACATTCAACAACAGCCAGATGTCGCCCTCCCATCCATGCGACACCAATCGACCTTGGCAAATAGATGCTAATTTTGTAACAACTGTTTGCCGCATAGGTGTCATTATGTAGGTGCCACATTGGCACATGAGTGATATATTGTCCACCTTGTATATAGACACCGTTTATCATGTACTGTTTGATATTGTGTATTTCGCTTTGTATTGTATTGTGTTATATCTGCTTCTCCTGACGATGGATAGTGATAGCCGAAATGTACATCGAGAAATAAAATTCAGTGAACAACTGAGCGTGTTGTCTCCTAAACACAGAAAAATCGTGCGAAGCATAAATAAGCTATCGTACCAGCACAACAGTGCCCAGATTGCTGTTGATTTCAACAAATCGTGCATATATATACGAGTATATATAATCTGCTATGTAACCATCGACTCATCTCCATCTTATCTCTCCCTTCGAATATTAATCAGCCATCTTGGATCAACTCCGGCCAGTCATACAATCTGCTTCGGAATTTTCTCACATTCATCATGTGACAAGTCTGACGTTCTCATTTCGCAAGACTTCTCTTCAGCTTTCCACCTTGTAGACCACTCCATCTTAAGTCAAGATCTCGCTCATGCTGGTCTTTCCTCTAGTGCACTTTCTCTTCTCAATTCTTACCTCAACAACCGATCTTACTCAGTCCGATGCAACTCGGCTACCTCATCGTCTGTCCTCACTTCTGGAGTGTCACAAGGCTCGCTCCTTCGTCCTTTCCTCTTCAATCTCTACAGGGTGTCTAAAAAAATGTACTCACTCTTAGAATGACGAAAAACCCTTTATTTATGAACATGGAGCGAAATGAAATACCTTCAAATACATGAGACAAATGTAATTGAAAAATCCGCATGATGAAGCGTCTGCATTGAAAATGCTACATTCCAAGGCTGTGTCATGCTCCCAACGAAGACGATACTGACCGGATAGTCGAATTTTGTGACTGGTACCTGGCAAAGTGTGCAGAAGATGTCGAGTTTGCACACAAAATTGATGGGAGTGATGAAGCAGCCTTCAAACTAAATGGTACCATTAACCGCCATAATTGTACATACTGGTGTCCTGCTAATCCTCACGTAACAATTGAACACCATGCAAACTTACCAGGAGTAACAGTGTGGTGCGGGATATCCGCATTGGACCTTTCTTTTTCAACGAAACTGTCAATGGTGAGCGCTACCTCAGCTTGCTTCAGGAATTTGTTGGTCCACAAATTACACAGGTGTTTGGTGATGACGGCGATATATATTTTCAGCAAGATCGAGCACCTGCCCACTACCATCGCGATGTACGAGCTTACCTCGATGCAGTGTTTCCAGACACATGGATTGGACTAAGGGGCCCCAATGAATACCCTGCGCGTTCCCCAGACCTCACACCCATGGACTTTTTTGTGGGAATACTTAAAAGACAAGGTTTATGGCAAAAAACCAAAGACAATTGATGCATTGAAATTGAAAATTTAAAGACACTGTCGTGATATTCCTAATGACATGTTTCGCGACGTTTGCGAATCCCTTGGTGCGCGTTATCAGCTTTGCCTGGACAATAATGGTCACCAGTTTGAACATTTGCGAACATGATTCTTCAATTACATTTGTCTCATGTATTCGATGCTATTTCATTTCACTCTATGTTCATAAATAAAACTTTTTTTGTCATTCTAAGAGTGAGTACATTTTTGAGACACCCTGTATGTCTCATATTTGTGCATCCAGCGCCACTATCCTATTGCGTACCATATTTATGCTGACGACGTCCAAATATATTCTCCCGTCACTTTATCCTCATGTCTAGTTTCAGAACTTATTCATGATATATCTTCTTGGGCTGCCTCAAGAAAACTTGTCCTTAAATATTCAAAGATTGAATATCTTGTATTTCACCCTCCTAGACTCACCCCTCACAATATTAATCTTACTCTTGCCTCTCAAATTCGCAACTTGGGAGTTATATTCGATGCTTCACTTTGCTTCACATTTCTCTCAGCTTCATTCATCAAGTCATTTCTCTCAGCTCACTCGCTCTTGCCGTTTTATCATTCGCCAATTTTATCCTATCCGTGCTTTCATTGATGAAGCATCTGACACCCCATTAGTCAATTCTTCCATCTTCTCAAAAATTGATTACTGCAACTCCCTCTTCTTTCACCTTCCAGTAAAACCTGTCCACCAACTTTAATCTGTGATATATTTAGTATGTCGATTTGTTTTGCGACTTCCCCCAAAAACTCCTACATCATTCCACCTCCCGCAGCTTGGCTGGCTTCCTGCTCTTTCACGAATTCGATTCAAAATTTGCTGTTTGACATTGAAATTGATTCATTCTCCATCTTCACCTTTGTATCTTCAATCTCATTTCATACCCCGCGTTCGTTCTGATAGGCCGTCATCGTAAGCCTTTAGTCAGTCCTACCGCTATCAATTCTGTCGCCTTGCACAAGCACCTACTTGAATCTGCTTGATCCAACCTACCCTATAATTTATTTCCTTTATCTTCAAACTCTTATCCTCACTGTGATTCACTGTGTTTGGCTGGTTGACTCACTCCGGTCTGGTCAATTGTCTAGTCAGGGGAATTCCTGCTACTGGTACTGTGTAGCCCAGTACAACCAGTCTCATAGTCGAGTGGTCGGCGACTAAAACCGGCTCCCCCACTGGTTCCCACCAGTGATGACAAAAAATAAATCTGTCCAAGGGCGGAAGAGCTACTCGCTAGTCAACGGCCATCAAGTATTATATTTCTTTCATTTTTATCTTATGCTTTTTCTTCTCTTTTTTACTTTGCTTTATTTTCTCTATTTCCATTATATACACCTATGTATATATGTGTATGTGTATATATATATATACATAGGTGTATATAATGGAAATAGAGAAAATAAAGCAAAGTAAAAAAGAGAAGAAAAAGCATAATATATATTTATATATATGTATGCATATATTTATATATATGTATGCATATATTTATATATATGTATGCATATATTTATATATATGTATGTGTGTGTGTTTATGTATATGCGTATGTGTATATGTATGTGTGCGTGTGTGTGTGTTTATGTATGTATTCAATTTTGCAAGCACCCATGTAACTTCTGTCGATGTGTGCTTCTTGTTTTTGTCTCCACACCGGTCTCCATGTGTCTGTACTTTTATTACTGCTCGCGCCTTTGCCCTCGAGATCGTGATCCCATCTCATCTTGCATCGCATCTTGCCATTTCAGCACATTTTCACTTCTCATAGTTTGTTTGTATGACGTAGGAACATTTGACAACAATAATCCACAAAATGTTCCACAAATTCATCCACATCAACTACAAAATCCTTAAAATTTTCAGGTTTTTGTCTAGTCCTTGTAGGGTGTCTTCTTGTGTTGTGTGACTCACCGCCTGTCACACCTGACGTTATGTTTGTTGTTTTTGTTTCGGTACTTGTCACACCTGAATCACCTGTCGTGCCCTCAGAGTGTGGACAGCGTGTAGGAATTTCCCAGTCATCATCTGACTCCGACTGTAGCTCGTGCGGAGCCTGAAAGAAAACTCACCACATCGCATTTTACGCACAGTAGATTTGACAGGAAAATATACCATGTGAGATGGACTCCTTTTATCAAATTCAATGAAAACACACCTTTCTGCGCGTGCATCCTACTTCATGACACCTTGAATTTGCGCGTAGCACGCAGCTCCGAACTCTTGCATTTTGGATAGATCAGGCTGAACTCCCCTGAACACCTCGGGTGGCGTTTTCTCCAGTCGTTGGCTGAAACAACGATGCCGTGTGACCGCCGCCCACTGGAAAGAATACGTCCACAGATGTCTTGGCAGTCCAGAGTTCAACAAGAAACATCTAGCGGCCTCGAACAATGTGCGCCACGATCTTTCCGCTCTACCGTTCTGATGAGGCGAGTACGGCGCCGACATCTCCTGTTTGATACTCCATCTTCCCAGTACACTATCGAAATCTGATTAGATAAACTCAGTACCCTTCTCAGTACGTATACACTTCACGGCTCCGTGCGGCCTCATATCGGCTAGAAACGTCTCCAGAGCTCTGCTTGCATCACATTTTCTCTTCAAAAAATGGACCACAACCATACCAGAATGACTATCGACGAAATTGATATGAAAACGATGTAAATCAATTGAAGTGAACGATGTCCATCATCAATAGGACCGGCAAGGTCACAATGCACCAAATCCAGCGCTTTGTACGCGCACTTGAATGCCTCATTGTTCACATTTCGAACAATTTTTCCTTTTGTACAAACTTGAAATCAAGCGAATCCGCCCGAATATTCATTCCACGTGTAACACGCTGTGTTTTTAGCAGATCCCTATTGTTACAATGTCTCATGATGTTATGCCATTCGAGTAGAGATCTTCCGCTTTAACTTCCGTCCTTCGCTGACTTGAGATAATACAAGCGTCCACGTTTTTGTATTGGAAAGATTGTTCCATTTGAAACAGCCAAAAAAACTGTCTTGTCTACAAAACTGTACTTTAGCGCCTTTGCTTGTGGCGGCCTGTACAGAAAAAATGCTTTGCTTGAAAGAAGGCACATATAATGCACCATCCAAAATTGCGCTTCGAGCTTCCCCTCTATCATCGTACATCACGATTTTCACAGTACCTCTGCCCTTCACCACATTCGTCGATCGGCTTCCATCGGCTAACTGTATGACATGTTTTGAACAGTCAAAACCCTCTTAGAATGTTTGGAATTGTGCATGATGGGTAATTATGTGAGCAGTAGCATCACAGTCGACCAACATAGACTTAGTATCATACACTTTGTGTCTGTCGTGTTAAGTCTTGAAAACAAAATCATCCAAATCATCGTTCTTGATAGTGTTTACACGGCTTTTCTGTTTTCTGCAATATTTTGCGTCGTGTGAGTTTGTCTTACATACCTGACACCACCTTTTCGTTTTCTGACGACAACTCCACGATTTGTGTCCCGGCTTTCCACAGAGGAAACACGTGACTGATGTACTTTGCCCCACAGTGGCAGACTTCTCCGATATCTTCAATATCCTGTTCTCCTCCAGTTGACTCAATTTGCTTGTATCCACAAAACTCCGCAATGCTACCTTGATTTCTGAAAATGTGATATGTTTCCCCTTCTGTGTAATTACGGCTACAAAAATCCGAAATTCACAAGGCAAGCCTTTCAGAATCATAGCAATAATCAAACTGTCCCATATTATCTCAACTGCAGTTTTCAGCGAGGTGGATATAATCTCTGCCCTCAGCACGTAGTCTGTGATATCACCTGATATCATCTTCATTGACGTGAGTTCCGTGTACAACGTTATCACCCTCAGGGTTCGGCTCGATGCATAATGTTCCCTCAGAATTTTCAGAGACTTTGGCCCATCATCCTTTGCATCCCGCATAACGAGAGAAAGACTCTTATCATCCACGAGCTGTATCAATTCCGCATAAGCCATTTCTTTCTCATCTGCTGGCCTCTGGTTGTCAGTGGTTGGTACTATTGTGTCATGCAATTTTTGTAATATCATATACCCCAAGAACTTCACCTCCCATAAACCGAACATTTCTTGACCACCGTAAAAAACCAGCCGCCTGGGCCCATGACCTGTTGATGTCATGGTGATCGATTGGGTAGGTGGTAGAAAAATCCAACAATAAAACACGAAAGATTACTCGGTTCATATTCACTGACACTCAACACAACACTCCCCACACCAACTTAACATTCAAACACACTACTTATCGCAACTGCGTCACAATCGCGCACATCCTTGAGTTTATATCAACACAAATATATCACCGTGGGAAACGACACATTCAAACAAATAGAAGGCGCATCACATCCAGTGACTAATTTGCTGCCACGCATTAATACTGACAGACTTGTTCTGATACCAATCTCGATGCCAGAGCTATTTGCCATAGTAAAGCGAGTGAAACTGGCAAAAAGCGAAGATGCAGACGGCATTAATATGAAAACGTTGGTTATGTGCTTTGACGAGATATGTCACACATTACTCGACATAATACACCTCAGTATAACCACATGCCAAGTCTCTAAGCGACTTAAATATGCCATTATTGTGCCAGTACCAAATAACCATCTCAAAGACAAAACCGATACAAGACCAATATCCATAGTGCCACCTGTAATGAAGATACTGGAAAAATCAGTCCAAATACAGCTGATAAACTATTTGGAGCATTATTATTTGATCAGCGACGCTAATCACGCGTAACAAAAAGGACTGTCGTGCGACACCGCTCTGATGCTGACATGGTATATGAGACAATGGATAAACGAGAGGCCACCCTACTCACTTCAATAGATCTCACAAAATGATTTGATGTGGTTCACCACGACAGGTTGTGGGAGAAAATTGCAGCACACAACATTGATCTGTGGTGTGCCACGTAAAACTGCGTCTCGCGCCACCCGGCGGTACCTGCAACAAGCGCAGTGTCATGTGCAGCTATGTGTATGTCTGTGTGTCGTGTTGTGTTTGGTCGTGATTGTGCGTGTTTGATATTGTGTGTAGGTGTGTCTGTACTTGTCTTGTTCGTGTCTTGTTGAATGCATGAATATAGTCGGTCCAGAGAACTCGTCCTGTTTGCGTGCAACGCTCCGTGGCGAGCCAACCGCCACATTGGTGCCCCGAGTGAGGACCTGAATTCTAAGACGTTAAATTGTTTGATATTGGTGATTTTTTATATTTTGTTCATATTGTGCCATGACATCAGAAGATGTCAAGGCGTCTAACGCTGGAGCTGGCGGTGCGCAATCAGCTACCAACCCCTTTATTTCCGCCCACGTCTCCATCAAGCCTCCACCGTTCTCAGAAAAGTCTGTGAGTGGATGGATGGCCATTCTGGGGGCGCAGTTCCGGTTGGCGAGGATCACCGCGGAGGACAATCAGTTCTTCCATGCGGTGGCCTCGTTGCCGGCTGAAGTGGTGTCACGGCTGAACCCCGAGGTGATTTCGAGTCACCGATACCCTCAGCTGAAGGCGGCACTTGAAGGAGCCTTCTCAAAATCTAAGGCTGAGCTCTTCGATTAGCTTCTTTCGAAGACTACCTTGGTTGGCCGCCCTTCCATTTTCATGGTGGAGCTGCGTCAGACGGCGATGAAAGCGAGAGCAGAATATGACCTGGTGTGCCACCGTTTTTTTGCAAGCGCTGCCACCGGCCATCTCCACTGCGTTGGCAGCGCAAATAAACATAACGCTGGAGCATTTGCGCTCTCTGGCGGATGAGCTGGTTCCTCTGACTCGGAGCCAGCACTGCTTCGCAGTCGCCGATCCCCGACAGTTTCCTTCACATACTCCACCAAGGACAGCAGGACGCCGCCCTCTAAGCACTGAAAGTTCGAGCGGTGTGCAGCCTTTCCACGACGGTCAGAGGCCGTAGGTTTGCCGGGCGCACCTCTATTATGGAGCGGCTGCACGAACATGCCGCACGTGGTGCAGGTGGCCCACGAAATCGAGGGGGCTGAGGGTTCTTCCGCCATCCGCGATAGTTCTCGATCCAGTTCGCCTGCTCCTCTTCCTGCCGAGCAGCAAAACTAGCGCGGCAGGCGGTCTCCACTGCGACAGGTCGTCTGCAACTGCTCGAAGTCGCTGCAAAGGTGGGTTGCAGGTCAGTGAGTTTTGTGGTGGACACTGGTGCAGCGGTATCAATTGTACCCCGTGCACTAGTGTCATCACTGACTATCAATCCTACCGCTGTCCAGCTGAGCTCTACCACCGGTCAGTCAATTCCTGTCCACGGAGAGGTGCAACTGACGCTAGCGCTACTGCGCTTGCGTCGATAATTGGAGTGGATTTTTGTTGTTGCCGACGTTACGCGCTCTCTCCTGGGACAGAATTTTCTGGCCTATTTCAGTCTAGTGGTTGACTGCAAGCAGCGAACAGTGAGCGATGCCAACACCAATATTATAGTCAAGTATGCTCCCTCGGAAGTATCGTGTGGCATAGTGGTCAATGACTGGCCAAATCTGCCCGAGCGCGTGCGATCTCTCTTCGATCGCTTCCCGTCGCTGACGGCACCGTCTAGTGTGGAGAGCACGGGCTTAATGAACAGATGGGCTTAATGGCCGACACGTGGGGTGTACCTTCGATGTTTCAACCAAGTTTATATAACTTCACGTATATGACATCGGAGTCATAAGAAGCATTCATTCCCATCAAAGTTTCACATGATTGATGATTATTCCAGTGATTTATGAGGGTAATCATCCCTACCAGTTTGGACGCGAATATCAGCTCATTCATCTCTCTCACTGTGTCATCAATATCACCTGTGTGTGCGTATCTTATTGTTTGCCAACAAGGTCATCTAGCAGCGATGTATGCAAGGTTGAAATTGCCCACGCACATCTCTTGTAGTTATGCAATGACAGGAGCGTAGATACTAGGGGATGTAGGGTGTATCACCCCAATGTCGGGAATTCTACCCGATGATTACTTCCCGAATGTGCATGTGCCTATGAATAAAATTATACAAAAGTGATCTGCCAAGACAGTAGTTGAAGACGTAGTTACCCCACTGATCAAGGAACCATCTAGATTTTTGAAAATGTGAAAATATGAGCAAGAGTGATGTCGTACTGTGATACTAAGCATACCTAATAACTTGAGCTGAGTTTTCTTTTCATGACATTTTATTTCATCCATAGCATGTAGACATTTCTTCAAGTAGCGGTTCCAGACGTTATTCGTACGGTTCTTGGGTCAAGTTTCATGTATATTTTTGCACGATTACTTATAAATTACTATTACCATTGCGATCACCATTATAACACAAGTTTTTCGTTCACAATGTTTGCCTGCAGATTCATGTGTGAGCATTGGAAATGTCTGAGAGTGGTGGTAAAAGAGCGGACATAAAAAATATTTTGGAACCTCTGTGTGGAATAATGATAAGTAGCGAAATAAAATTGAGACCAGTCTTATCGTTGCTTAAACTAATAGTGAAGCTGCTGAGCCCAATCAAATGGCAATGGTGGACAGTGCCAGCATACCATTCAGCAATACTCCTAATCAACCGAATGTCAACGACATTCCATCACTACGAACAAAAACACAGCGCATTTATTTCCAGAACAAATGGTACACAATCTACAATTGGATCCATTACGAGACAAGCTTGAAAAAGATTCCGTGTTTTACCTGTGCCAAAGCGCACAGTATGGGCTTATTCACTGTAAAGTTCGGGCGATCAGTGGAAAAACCCTTAGCCGTGGATTATTCAGGATTATCAGTGGAACCTTAGCCAGAGAAACATTAGCCGTGGATTTGGCAACTGGAAAAAAGCACTGTGTAAGTTCCGTGAGCACGAGGCTTCCCATCAGCATAGATTTTCCACCTCCGAGTTGTGTGCGGTGGAGACAAAACCGGTGAAAAGTATCATTGATGACGGCAAAAGAAAGCAGCAGCAAACAGCATACACTTGCCTGACAAAACTGTTCACTTGTGCTCGTTACCTGCTGCGTCAAGGACTGCCGTTTCGGGGCAAGGATAAACTGGGAGGAAACATTTACCAGCTTGCAAGTATGATTGCTGCTGACGACAATGAGCTGAGGTGTCACATGCAGAGGACAACCAGCTTCGTATCTCCCAAAGTACAGAATGAAATCATCGAGATATTCTGTCATCATATACTGGGGATTTTGGCAAAATCAATCAAAGAGGACCAATTCTTTGGAGTTATTGTTGACGGAACACAGGACATAAGTGGCATAGAACAAGAGTCCATCTGCATCCGACATGTTGATGATAACCTGACAATCAGCGAGTCATTTGTCGGAATGTACAATACTCAAAACACCACGGGTGAGATTGCCTGCAAAATGATATTAGACGTACTCACCAGACTCAGCCTTCCGCTCTCAGCTTTAAGAGCCCAAACATACGATGATGCTGCAAATATGAGCGGTGCGTATAAGGGATTTCAAGCGAGAATATTGCAGCAGCAGCCACTAGCCATGCACTTTCATTGTGGAGCTCACCAGATCAATCTGATCATGCAAAGGGCCGTAGATGCTAGCGTCTGCGTACGTGATGCTATACAGTGGATGCATGAGCTGGGAGTGCTATTGCACAGGTCTGGAAAGTTCAAGGTTAGTACAAGTGCTACAAAGCACTATCTTATCTAGCATTGACAATTTCCTAGCATCGTATAGTAATGTTTAATATTTGCATCCAAGTGTTGGACAAAAATTGCGTCATCATATGAGCATATCATATCAAATATTTGGAATGACTCACCATATTTTGGTTTTTCAGAGCATTAGATGCAGTTGACAATAATATACAAATCAAGTAGTCATCCGAGACAGATAAAACGCAAAATTTGCACGTATGCAGAAATTGTTTATATGTTTGATGCGATTCAGAATGCGACTTTAAACAAAAGTCAAAAAAACAAAAACAAAGTCAACTTGAGACAAGCGCATGCATATGTATCTATTGCAGTCAATGTTCAAAGAGATCGTGGTGTCCACGGGAAACCCTCCTGCTCGTCAAATTCGGCCACTGTGTCCGACTCGTTGGTTGTGCCGCTCACAACCCGTCGTTAGTGCCATTAAGCAATACCGCTTGATTTTAGACTCTTTGGCTGAAATGGCTGAAACAGGCAGCGGCGACGCTAGAACAACAACAGTGGGCCTCCATGACAGATTCAGCAAAGGAGTTTCTGTTTCTGTTTCTGGGATTGTGCATTGCTGAAAAAAACTGTTCAAGTGTTAGAGCAGTTGAGTCGTGGACTTCAGGCCAGATCTGAAACTCTTTCAGGTCAAATTCTAGTTTGTATGCCTCCTAAGCTTGTGTTGTTCCACTTTGAACATCATTCTGGTTACATTATTACGTTATTTTGGTTATTGGCCATATCGCATTGTGATAGTCCACTTGATTACTATTGCAATAATTTAAACGTTAACTTTTCCAGGGATGGTTGAAGCCGTGAAATTGACGATCACCCAGCTAGATTCATGGAGGAGAGAAGAGGAATTCGACGCAATGTATGATTATGCAGAATCACAAGTGAACTCTATAGGATTGGAGGACATTATGCAACCTCGCAAAAGGAAACTGTCACTCAAATTCAGCGGAGATGCAAAATCATACCCCCAGATACTGCTCGCCAACATTATAGAATGCAGTATTTCGAGATGCTGGACTGTTCTCAAGTCTTACAGATACATGATTATCTAGTTTATGTTGACAATATACTAACATATGCTGCATTGTACAACTTTACAATTGAAAATCATTACTGATAATGTGAAATAACTGTTCTAAAAGTTCAAGAAGTGTCCTAAATAAAAAAGTTGCTCTTGGAATAAAAAAAACAAAAGTAGCGCTAAAAAAAGTTGCAGAAAGTTGCATTCATAACTTATTCAATACTTAGCTCAGATCAGTAAAATATTTATGTCTGGGCTTCTCAGGATGAACAGAGTCTATGATGAAAAAGTTGCATTTGCAACAGAATAAGGTCACCCTACTGATTATGTGTGTTTTACTGTGTGTACGTGTGTGTCCATGGTTTGCGTCAGCGCTTTGTGTAATTAGTTGTGTTGTGGCGTCTTGTAGGCGCGCGTGGGGTAGTGATACCCACGCTCGCCTGTCTGTAAATATAGTCTATTTGTTTAATAATCTTCAAACACACGTACACTCAAGCACAGACAAACAGACAGGCAGATAGACACACGAACACACAAATACACACGCACAAACACACGAACAGATTCATAATATATTCTGTATAGTATATTATTTAACTACGTATGTAAATTTGTAGTATTCGTTGTAACGCCTGGCCGAACTTTGCTGTCTTATTTTGTCTCGTCGTTTTTGTCTGGCAACGCAGCACCTATATCTGGCAGCCTGTGCACGAGCCTTGCCGCGTATTATGTGTATTGCCCTGGAGTAGAGATACTATGATTCTGAATTGTGGTTATGTTAGATGTTATTGATGAGATTCAATTTTGAAGTTGTGTTCGTACGTTTGAGGATTTAATGGTGATGTGTTAGCGCTAAAACTGATTTATTCACGTCGTTTATCAGTGTTTATTGCGTCCGAATTTGTCGGTGTTTACGGGTTTCTTGCAGTAGTATGATTGCTGTCATATACCATTATTATACATTATTACACACATACATTATACATATTATACCATTATTGTATACCACTGAATGTTTGTTACACCGTCAGATTTTGTGTCTGATATTTTGTGCCTGAGAGTTGTGCCTGTTTGCGCCACGTTACACCCAAGAGAGGCCAGAAAGTGTAATTAGTCATTTTCATGTTCATGTTTGTCTTGTCATGATTTTGATGATCATTTTGCTGTATTCTTATATGCAAATGATATGCAGAAATCACCTGTGTTCTTCGTTGTTTTTCTTCTTGCGCAATTGGTTTATTGTATTCATGAGTATGTTTTTTACGTTGTTTTTAGTCATTATAGGCCCAGTTGAGCCGCTACGCTACGCCTACACTACACCATACCGGATTAGAACGGAAAATATAGTGGTATCAAACAAATGGCTTCTGATTCTTCTAAATAACGTCGTGTACGTTACATTAGTTATGGCCTATAGATAGTGTAAAACAGATAACAATATAATTCAAACAGATAATATAACGCACATACTATCACACAGTCTTGTGCCAGCGTTCGACGTGAGCGGACGTGTTTGTGTTTCTTTCCTGATGTTGGCCCTTCTGTACCTTGCGCACAATGTTTGACTCATGTCGACTAAACCTACTGCTATTGTGTAGCCGTGTACCTGTGGTGACAGTGTCAACCCTGGTGCGCGCATCTATTGTGCAGGCTGACAGAGCACTTTCCACTCCTCTTGTTCCACTCTTGCCTCAGCGACACACTCGGCCGTCAAGAAGCACAAGTTGTTTTGGCTTTGTCCGAGCTGCGTGAGTGACTACGCGGCAACCAAGCGCGACCAAAGCAAGGTGTGGATGGAAAAGTGTTCCTCCACCCTAGAAGGGCATCTGGCTCACCTGAAGTCCGATCTCTTAAGTGAGATGAAGCCATATCAGAAGCAACCTTCGCCTGCTCCACATTCTAAGATATCTGCTTCTCATTCGACCGTCCCCCGTCACAACTACGCCGTCGTAATGAAGACATCTACCAACGCCACTGAGAAGACCACCAAAGTTGAGAAGCTACTGGACTCTGTACTGGTGGCAGAGACGCGACCAACGTCGGCAGGCGGGGTCATCACCCGAGAGTAGTCATCACCTGTCACACGGAGGACGCTGCTAGTCAAGCCGCCAAAAAGCTTGAGGACGGCTTGGACTACGTAAAACTGAGTGCCCACCAGTGTTCTCCCTCATTTCAACCAAAGATCACCCTGACTAATGTAACTGCAATTTCTCCTGACAAATTTGTTTCATCTCTACGCCTAAAAACTAGGGCTGGGCAGGAACCGGTTCCGGAACCGGTTCTGACGATTCTGCTACGTGGGTATTGGAACCGGATCCGAGATTAGAAACCGGTTCTGGAACTGAGTCCACACGGTTCTTAGTATCAGGAATGGCAGTAAAAGTATGCGCATTGCACACATTACAAGAGCACCACGGTGTGTCGGTTTAATGCTGTTAATTCTATTATAATAATAATAATTATTAATTGTTATTATTGCTATTCGAATTAATGCTAGTATGAAATTGCGGTTAGTGCCGTTTTTCAAGTTTATTTAAAAAAGCGTATTATATTAGTATCATATTTATTTTGGAAATACATGTAAAATTGTTTTTATAAGTAAGTCTGCGCACAGGCATATCACACGAGGTGTTAAGCTGAATAAATTACAGATTATTTATTACAATTATTTTGTTTAATATATTATTAATATATTATTTTTTGCGTATGCTTTGTGCAGTTGATTAAGTAGCCTGTTATTCCATAATTTATGTATATGTCATTTATGTATCAGCAAGAAACGGAAAAGCAAAATTTCGACCAAGCGCACTACACGCCCGGAATTTTATTAAATAACTGCATTTTCAGCTTATTTGAACGAAAAAGTATCGCATGGATGTTGATACAACCTACGTGAAATGGATATTTGTGAACCTGCGTGAAAACTGCATTCCTTCCATGGTGACTTCAATTACGATTCAACAATAATCTTAAAATCCAGGCTGCTAATTAAGCGCTACACGATCGCAATGTTACAACAAAATGGATGTTTCAACTTGACCTTCGGGAAAGATTTTCTCATTGAATCCAATAAAATATATATATTCGGAATCAGCCTTAAAATGTATCTACCGCAACTTGGCACTAGTTAAACTTTTGAAAAAGTAAATAATCCACCCATTCTGATGCACACAAGCATACATGACTAAGGCTGTAATCACGGTGCATCGATCACATTTGACGTGTCGCCCACAAGAAATGTGAAAACCCATACAGGTGTGAACCAGGCCAGAAAGATGCTTCCTAAGTTTGTTTGTATCGAACGAAATGTGCGTGATAATAACGGATGTAAGTCAGCCAGTGTGGACATTGACGAATCTTGTCATATTTGTGCGGAAACCGTGGTTTCACTCAGAGTCTGTTATGACTGAAATCAACAGCTGCCTTGGTTGGTTGATTAGCATGTATATAATCCATTTAGTTATTTCTTGTATCGTTTCAGTCATCGAGTGTAGCGCGTGCGGCATAAATGTATCTTGTATGGTGTGGAACGCCGTTTTCATACTAATGTTGTATTTTCATCGTTTTCAGGCGACCATATTTTCATTCTTCATTTTATAGAAAGTGTATTATGCTTCTGTCTGTATGCATTCCCTGTAAGCATTATTTTATTCATGTAGTTCTAGATTGTATAATTGCGGTGGAGTAATCTACTGGCGTCCCTCGCTTCGCTATATAAGTCACGCGATCTGGCGTCTCGCTCTCTTGTTCCCTGTTGGTTATCCTGATACGTTTGATCTGCTGCTGCTCGTGCGAATACAGCTAAGTGTTACGGTGTTCCCTCTGCTAAAGGGCCGGTACAATTAGGAACTCACCACATTGGTGCCCCGAGTGATTTTGGTAATTGTAGTACGTTATCGGTCATATTTCTAATCGCTCCTGCTTCGATTATTGTTGTTTGGTCTGTTTTGCTGGTTACGCTTACGCCTGAGGATTGGTATTAAATTTTTTCAATCTGGTATGGATCAAGAGGAAGCTGTCGCCATGGCTATCCAAATAAGGACTCCACCGTTCATGTTCGAGAGTGAAGAGGCATGGTGCTCGATTCTTGAGGCTCAGTTTCAGGTGAACCGGCTAAGAAATCAAACCACAATGCTCTACCATGCCATGTCGGTTTTACCCACGGAAGGAGTTGCGAGGCTGCCGAGGGAAGTAATGGATAAGAAGGAATTTGAGGCTCTGCGGGAAGCCCTCATGAGTATATACGACCGCAGCAGACCAGAGCTTTTTGAGTCTTTTCTCATCTGCGCAGATGACGGGTCGCCCTAGCGCGTTTCGCACGGAATTGTCAGTTGTAGGGGCCAAAATCGGTGTCAATGACAAGCTCTGTAGACACAAATTTTTGCAGGCATTGCCCAACTCGGTTCGCATGGTTCTCGCGGCAATGAAGGATCTATCCCTACAGAATATGGGTAAACTGGCCGACGAATTGGTTCCATTGTTGCACGGGGATCCTCCGTGCATCAAGTGTGTAATGTCATGCCCCAAAGGGGTGATCGCCGCGACAACGCCTGTCATCTCACCGGAGGCCGCCCAGCCAGCACCAACATTCCCGTTGGTCTCCGACCGTTTTCCAGAGGACAGCGACCCCAAGTGTTTGTCAACTAGTGTTTGAGCTGTTTAGTTGAATCTAGTGAGGTCCACCGTGCACACTTGAGTGTTGAGTAAAATTTGTTTGCCATATTTTGTGTTTGCCTCGATCCCCGATATAGCTTGCCAAGTCGCAGGGAAATCAGCAGGACTCTTTTGCCATCTGTGTACAACAGAGAAGTTGAAAGAATTCGTGATGAGCTGAGCAGAGCCAAAAACATCTCTCTGCCAACGGATATACGGATCTCCAGACAAACGAGAGCATATATTACTGTCACAGCTCACTACATATGCCCAGAGTGGAATGTGAAGTCAATTGTGCTGCACTGTTCATATGGCTGAATCACACACAGCACAAAATATTGCAAATATACTCACAAATGTTTGCGACGAGTGGAGTATATTTGGTAAGGTTCGGTCAGTTGTAACTGACAATGCTGCCAACATGACTATACTAGACTATACAGCTATACGATTACTCGGCGTACATCTGCCGTGCCTCGCTCACACCTTGAATCTTGTGGTTCAAGACGCGATCAGGAGCACTGGGGCAGTCCAGGAACTCAAAGACAAGATAAAAGCAATTGAAACTTTCTTCCATCACAGTGTTAAAGCCTCCGATAGGTTGACCCAAGTGCAAGATCAACACAACCAGCGCTCCAAAAAACTGATACAGGATGTGGACACCAGATGGAATTATACGTACTACATGATGGAGAGATACCTTGAACAACATGAGCACGTAACTTACACCTTGTGCAGTCTGGGTAAAAATGGCATGTGTCTGCCAAGTGATGATATTGCGCTCTTGAAGAACACAATCAACACGCTGAGAAATGACGGCTAAAAAGGTGAACTCTATTTCAAAGGTGATCCCAATGGTGAATGGCATCAAAGAGTGTATCAATTCCACTTTCAAGTCGAATGAAGATGTGTTCAATGCTCAACATTCACTTTGCAGAGAGCTCATTGCTCAGACGAACCGAAGGTTCTCTGGGTTATGTGAATATTTCATCATAAAAGCCGCTACACTTCTGGATCCAATAAAAAATTAGATTAGATTAAATTAAAAAAGATTAAAAATTAGAATAAAAAAATACCGTTCCATGACGAGGCAAATATTCAAGAGGTAGAACAACGTCTGGCACGTGAGATGCATCCAGAAGAGATTCTGGAAAGTGTTGGAGGTACCATGTCACATGTCCATGTCCGCCACCACCACCAGGACGCAGCATGACAAAACATCGCTTTGGAGTCGTTTTGACGCCTATGTGGATCGATTTGTGCAGAATACTTCACAGCCGACGACAGGCCCAATAATAGAGATGGAAAGGTACCTAGCGGAACCCCACGTCTTCCGAGAAGTGAATCCATTATCATGGTGGAGGGACCGAGCGTTGTTACTGCCTCGACTACATGAAGTGGCGACAAAATACGTGTGCACACCGGCATCTTCCGTTACATCTGAAAGTTTTTTTTCAAAAGCCGGTGAATTGATATCACACACACGGAACAGTCTCAAAGAAGAAAACATAAATATGATTCTCTTTTAGAATACAAAATATATAATATATACGCGTTTTGTGTATGTGTATGTGTGTGTCGGGAGTCAGGAGTCGTGCAGTGCGGACGTGTTTAGAATCGTTCCTGATTAAGCTTAGTTTATATCTGTGTATTTGAGTTTTAAATGCTAGGGATCATATAGGTGCAGTGTTGTGAGCGTGTTGCAGCAGTGTGCGGGACATCGTGTGCCTCTGTGCACTATTGTGCGCGTTCTATGCTTTGTCACATATATTAATTTGCATATGTGATAGGCATTTGTGCATATGTATATGCATTTGTATATGTATATATATATATATATATATATATATATATATATATATATATATATATATACATATGTATACATACATGCACTGCTTGATAAAGCCGTAAGGCGAAACGTTGTGGTGTAATAAAAATACATACTTGTGTCTGAAGAAGCTCAACTTCAACTTATATCATATATCCACCAGACACGTGAGTACTCCATACATTTTGGATATAAATATGTATATGTGTATATGCATATACATATATATGTATATGTATAAGTAATATTGCATATGTGCATATTGCATATATTTTAATTTTCATAATTTGCTTTGTATTATTCTGTACTAGTATTAAGCTTGGAATTATTTTTTATTCCACCAAGCGGTGGAATACAAAATTGCTTGGTGGATATATCTGTGTGAAAGTATGAACAATGACACGGTGAAAATCCTGTTAACCTCGCAAGAGTCAGCATTCAAATCTGCGATGGAAGCCATGGCAAATCAGCTCAATGGTAGAATCAAGTGTCTGGAGGACACCATGACAGATTACAGGAGGAGTTTGAAATTCTCGCAAGCCGAGATTCTAGAGCAAAAATTTGATCATAAAGGATCTACAAAACAACGAAAAACTTCACAAAAAATCTATCACTGACTTGGAAAGAAAGATTGACTACATCGAAAAACGAGCCAATAATTCGGAGGATCACAGCCGCCGCTTAAATGTGAGAATCTCTGGTCTGAAAGAAGAGGGCTTTGGGATATAGGAACAGACGACGGAATCGGTGAAGTCCTTGATGACCAAAAAGCTTGATATTGAAGACTGCCACATCGAGAGTGCTTTTCGTGTTGGAAGGAGAGAAGGCACTAAGCCCAGAGGAGTCATCGCTACATTTGGCTCCTATATCTATAAGCAAGCATCGATCAGGAACGCCAGAAAGCTCAAAGGAACAGGCATTTACATGAATGATGATTTGTGCGCAGCCTCACAAGAGGAGAAGATAAAACTGATGCCTCAGTTCAAGCAAGCCAGACAAGAGGGGAAAATCGCATTTTTCAGGGGGAGCAGACTCATAATCAAAGACAGGCAAATGAGCTCGGCAGCAGTGGCGTCTGCGGCGGCTGGAGTGGTGGTGTCTAATATAGGCAAATAAAAAGAGTAGCGCATACAAAGTTCCTTGGGTAAATATTTGAGGAAAATATTTCATGGAAAAACATATCAAGTGGCTTGAAACAAAGGTCTCCAAAATTTCGTTCATGTTGACAAAGATTAGACCACTCATTACTTGAAAAACATACTTGCTACTGTATATTTGCTTGGTGAAATCCCAGCTGGGCTATTGAAACCTGGGGATCTACATATTCATCTAACCTTCAGGCACTATTCAAGCTGCAAAAAAAACAATCAGATTAATTGAATATAAATCTCAAAATGAAAGCACTAAACCAATTTTTAAGGAGTTTAAAATTCTATCTCGAAAATCTAAGAGACCTAAACATCTCAGTTTTCTCTTATCAAGCTTTTCACAACAAACTCCCAAGCAATCTTCAATGTTTATTTCAGATCAATAGTCGATATCCGGAGATATTTTGGATATCATCTAATAGAACACGTTACAGGCAATTTTGTTTTCACAATGTAGGAGCAGGCATGTGGAATAGAATCGACAAGAGAATAAAAAAGATACTCAAATTACATTTATTCAAGAGAAATATTACATCATGGCTCTTAGATAGAGAAGTATAAAGTCCATTTGATCCGTCTATTAATCGTAATAATTGACAGATTAATATTGCCGTCGGATGTGTTCACGTGTACCTGAGCGAATTGTGTAGATACTCGTATATTGCGAGCATGTGTGCATGAGTATATTGCGTGTGTAAAGCTTGTGGATATAGTATGAGTATGGATATAGTATGTATGCAGGGGTGCATTGTGTGTGTTTGTAAACTATGTAGATATATTGTGAGCATGTGTAGATATATTGTGAGCCCATGTAGATGCATGTGTGCATGAGAACATTGTGTGTGTATTACACGACGCTATAATGTGTAGGGTATGTATCTAATGGAAAAATTAATCTTGGTGTTATCAGTGTTGGATTAATTTTTCCATTAAATTGTATATTGATATTTTTATTGTATTTGCGCGTTCAATAAACGCGCAAATACACAGGTGAAACCTGTCGACCTGTGAAAATACGAGTGCAGGAGCATATTAGCCCAAAACTGAACGGTGTGATGTTCCAACACAACAATGAGCATCACACCAACTCTCCATTATCCATCAGCTGGTGTATCATCCACAGTGGCATCAGAGATGAGTCCACAAAAAAGTACGCTGAAGCAGCCTACATACGACAGCATGATGATGGATCGCTCATCAACGGCTGCAAGGGAATATATTTAAAATGCCAATTCTAAAGATAACGCAATTGGCAATTAATTCTCCTTTTTACAGCGCTTAATTACGAGAGTTACTCAATTGTTATGATGCATGTTTTTTATTGTCTGCTATATAATTGTGCAATTTGGCCGTTAATTTGAATGAATTTCAGTAGCTGAAGAAGACGTTAGGCGAAAACGTTCGTACTAAAATATATTGATTGTACCCGATGAAGTGATTCATTTACATAATATCTATAATTATACCGGGTGCGTGAGTGAACATCAATTTTGATTTTTCAAGCGCAATCTACGATCACGTGTTTTAACATATTTTTGTGAATTTGGTTACTTACAATGGTTGACGATGTGTTATCACTGCTTGATAAAGCCGTAAGGCGAAACGTTGTGGTGTAATAAAAAAATACATACTTGTGTCTGAAGAAGCTCAACTTCAACATGTTTTTTTCATGCACATGAAAAGCGTATGCTTATATGTTAATTTTAAATACAATTCAATACAAATATTGAATTTGTCATTAGATCATTGTTTCGGCCAATTTGAACTCAAAAACTCGCCAAGAAAAATTGAATCAAAACCATGTGCCACATTGATGGTGGTGCGCCCGAAATTTGAATTTTGCAATTATCTGATAAATTCCGATTTGATATTGTGTCTATAAAATTTGACACCTGAAAAGAGAAGGAGAGAAACATCATGGAGACTGGAAAAAGCCACCAAGCGGGATTCAACCCTCTCGTGGAGCTGCACCACCAGCTGATACTGATACTGATGCACACAGTGCATCTCACTGTGGTCCTGCACTGAACTGCATGCAACAAGTTTGTGCATGCGGGGTGCACAAACTGGCCTGAATATGCGCTGATCAACTATTTCACCACACGCTCTGCTTTTACATGTTCATGCTGTGTCAAGTCTCGTGTCACTAATTTCGCCGACTTCGCCAAGTGGATTGAGGAGCAGTCGCAAAATTTTCCTGTTGGACATGCGTTGACCTCTGATTCGTCTTCACGTAATGATGACCTGGCGGTTATTAAGAAATCAATCGCCGACATTCAACGCCAGCTCACTATGATTAAGCCTCTAAGCAACTGCTCTGAGCCAGCAAAACCAGCGAAAATGTCTCATGCTCTAGCCACCAAGATGCAATGCACTCGAGACATTGTGGTGAATTCTACTGATAAAGAGTTAGTTAACAGAAAGGTTGTTTCTGACGCCATGCAGACTGTGCCTGTTATTAGGATGTCAGCCACAAGAAAGGGTGGGCTAAAAGTACGACTACCCGACAACGAAACGACCTAAGCTGCCGTGTCCGCTCTAAAAGCTGTCCCGCAAACTAAGACATCTCTCTTGGGAAAAGTTTTACCAAAGCTCACCGTCATATCGGTTGGCAACGACATCAAAGATGAGGACATAATTGGTTATATCTTGAAAAAAACATATCAATGTTTCTTCAGCGATAAAACAGACTGCTGACCTAAGACTCGTTTTCACGAAGAAAACGTCGGACTACGCCAAACAGCTGCCATCTCGGTGTCGCCCGTGGTCCCTGACATCATCACACACACTGGCTGCATTTATATTGGGAAACGAAGATGCCTGGTTTTCGATCGTTTCTGCGTTTCGCGTTGTCATAATTGTCATAGATATGGCCACATTCATTCGAAATGTCGGTGTGAATCGTGTTGTGGGTGGTGTGCTGGCAAACACGCCTCCGTCTCTTGCTCCTAAAAAGAAAGCTCGAAGTGTGTCAATTGCATGTGAGCTGGTCGCGCTGACACGTCTCACACGGCAATCTCAACATCGTGTCCCTGCTTCGTCTCTGCTCAAGAGGTATCATCTCATTCGCCGTACTCTCACACCCAGTGATGCTGATCAGGGAAACTGAGTGTGAGTGACGTGTCCTCTGGATCCTGCAATCCCCAGCATAGTGACGTTGTCTGCAACACACATCGTGTTGATAAGCATTTCCTTTGTGCTCACTGGAATGTGAGATCTGTTAAGTCAAACACATCTCTAGTATATAGCCTTCTATATAGGTACTCCATTTTTTGCATCGTAGAAACATGGTTGTCACTGTCTGACATTGGTCCTTTTAACAGTTCCCTACATTCAAATTTTTCCTCAATTCATACATGTAGAGAATCTTCTGATCATTCCAGGGGTACTGGGGGAGGTCTTAGTATTATCTCCAACACTAATTTCCTCTCAATCTCTTCCGTTACTCTTACCGTTACTAATGTCCTCTATCTGCCCTATCCTTCGACGCTGGTCTATCCCTTTTCACATATATGCTGATGACATCCAATTCTATATACCTTGTCCCTTTTCTGACCCTGCTCTTCTGTCTGGTATACTTTCTGATATATCTTCTTGGACCTCCTCCCGTCGACTTCTTCTGAATACTGATAAATCATAATTTCTTGCTCTTCGCCCTCCTCGTTTGTCTCCTCCTCTTTTGCCTATATCTCTCTCTTCGTCTGTTAGAAACCTTGGCATTATCTTTGATTCCTCACTTTCCTTCTCTACCAATATTCTTGCTACTGCTCGCATCTGTCGTCTTATACTCCGCTCTCTCTATCCTATCCGTTCATGCCTCGACCAGCCCTCTTCTATCAAGCTTGTTCAATCACTCATCTTTTCTAGACTGGATTACTGCAGCTCGCTCCACTTCAAGTGTCCTAAATCTTCCTTGAAAATTCTCCAGCGTGTGAGGAACCAATCCTGCCGTTTTGTTATATATCCTGCCTTCTGCCGCCATACTTCTCCTTATCTCTTCAAGTTCCGCTGGCTTCCCATCAAATCTAGAATTCACTTCAAAATTTGCTCCATAATCTTCAAACTGTTGCACTGTCCCACTAAACCTACGTATCTCTATGCCTTACTTTCTCTCTCTGAAACCCCCTCTTCTCGACATCCTGTCCCTTTAGCCCGCCCTCGCGCTTTAAATGAGTCCGCGTGGTCTTCCAAATCTTTCTCCTTTTTCGGTCCGCGTCTTTACAACTCTCTCCCCTCTCACATCACCTCATCGTTTTCATATCGCTCATTTGCTGCTTCTCTTCGTAAATATCTTTTTGATCTATCCTTTGATCCCACCACTCACGCCTTGACTCCTTTCGCCTCCCTCTGATCTCTCTTTTATATAGTTGTTTGTTTGATTCTGCGTTTTCTCCTTGATTTAATCCGCGTTATATTTTGTTGTTTTGTGATCGAGCTCTATATTATTATCGTATGATCCCATGCTCGCATTGCCAGTTTATATTTCATGTTTATCTGTATAAGTACTCGTCTGCGCGCCTATGATGATGGGCGCTATACCAAATACACACTGTTGTTGTTGTTGTTGTTACTATTGCCATTTCTATTAATTCGTTTGAATTTTTGTTGTAATATTTTTTGTCAAAATTCTCGCTCAATTTGTCTTCTTCTCATTTATCGCCCTCCTTTATTACCTGTGTCTCGTTTGCTTGAGGATTTTTCTGTTTTACTTGACCATCTTATTTCAATTTATTCTTCAAATATCATCATCTGTGGCGACTTCAATCTTTGGCTGGATTCAACTCAGTCCCACGCTCTGTCATTCATCAAGCTCATTGAATCATTGGGGCTCAATAATTATGTTTCTTATCCTACGCATATACATGGCCACACACTAGATTTAGTGATGTCATTTACTGAAGCGGGTTCTCCCCAGTTGGCTAACACAGGTGTCCTTCCTATTGATCCATCAATATCTGATCACTCGATGATAGAGTTCACAGCTACGCTCTCTTCCTATTATAAGCAGCACAAAATAATATTATATGATGACTATAACTCTATCAATTTGGATTATTTTTGTCTTGATGCTATTTCTTCATTTTCTAACGATTATTTCAATCACATCATTCCTCAACAACTGTTCTGATATTTTCATTCCACCATAACCACGACCCAAAGCCAAGCCTGTTCCTCAGAAAACCACTGTTGCCAGATCATTTTCTCACTCTCCTTGGTTCAACTATTCTCTGAAAGTCTCAAAAACACCTCTTCGTCGCGCTGAACGCACTTGGCGTACACTAAAAACTTCTTGGAACCAATTTTGCTCCGTACACCAACATCACCATCAGTTATGCAAATCCGCCAAAAATTCATTTTATACCTCCAAAATTCTCAGCACTTCTAATAATTCCAAAGCTCTTTGGAACCTGCTCAAATCTCTACTTGGCTGCGCTTCTCAATCCCCTCTCCTGATGGTGATCAATCTCTTCTTCACTTTCAATTCATGGATTTTTTAGCAATAAAATAAACAAAATCTTTTCCGCATTTCCCCCAGTCAATATTTCTACGAGTAATTCCCTTCAGTCGTTCGACTCTTTCAGTCCTATTTCTGTTAGTGATTGTCATGGAATAATTAGACGATTCCGATTATATTCCTCTAATCTAGATCCTATCGACCTCCATCGCCTTCCTCAACTCATTCCCATTATAACTCCTTTTATCACGTACAGGGTGCGGCACAGAAACTTGCTGATTTGTATCGGTCGCCTTATGGCGAGGAATGGTGGGGTATGGGCGAGTCCATTTTCATTGGAGAGGGGAAGCCCTGACGTTTTGTTTCTATCCTCATCAGTCACCATCATGCATTGGTCGAAGCAGGAGCGAGCGTTTGCGTGCGAGGCTTACTTTTCCAACGGTCGCTCCATTATCGCCACTCAACGTGCCTTCCGTACTCGGTTCAATATTCATCGCGCGCGTCCCGTGCCTGGCCGGCAATCAATTGTGTCGTGGGTGAACACATTCAGGCTGAGCGGAAGTGTGGCAAAAACCGGGTCAGGAGGTCATCAGACAGCCAGAACTCCAGAAAATGTTGAAAAGGTGAGAGAGTCATTCCTCCGATCTCCTCGGCGCTCGGCGCGGAAACATGCAGCTGCTCTGGGATTGTCTGACCGCACCGTGAGACGAATTCCTCACCAAGATCTTAATTTTCATCCCTACAAAATGGCTGTAGCGCAGGAGCTGGGTGAACACGATTTTGATGCCCGCCGAAATGCATGTGAAGCGCTCCGTGAAAACTTACCTCACGACGCGCTGGTGTTCTTTAGTGATGAAGCTCACTTTCACATTTCTGGCTGTGTGAACAAGCAAAACATGCGTTATTGGAGCGCTAACAATCCACATAAACTTCATCAGAGACCACTCCATTGTGAACGTGTCACTGTGTGGTGTGCACTTTCAAGAATAGGGATAATTGGTCCTTACTTTTTCGAAGAAAATGGAGGCACTGTTACGGTGAATGCAGCTCGCTACAGGGAGATGATTGCAACCTTTTTTCTCCCAAGCCTCCAGCAAATGGACATTGGTAATGTGTGGTTCCAACAAGATGGAGCCACAGCACACACAGCGCGAGGATCAATGAAACTTTTGAGGGAGCATTTCCCTGAGCGTCTCATATCCTTGAGAGGTGATCTTCTGTGGCCTGCGCGCTCGCCTGATTTGGCTCCATATGATTTTTTTTTGTGGGGCTACCTGAAATACATCGTTTATGCTGATCGCCCACAGACCCTGCTTCATCTAAAGGACAACATTCGCCAAGCCATCACCGACATACCCGTCGATATGCTCGAAAGAGTGGAAGGAAACTTCAAGAATCGGGTAGCTCAGTGCATTGACAATGGAGGCAATCACTTGGCCGATGTCATCTTTAAAACAGTTTAATAAATAAATTCAGAGAATGTAAGATGAGATGTGAAATGAATTATAACAAAATCACAACTATTTTGGTTTTTATTAACCTTTCAAATCAGCAAGTTTCTGTGCCGCACCCTGTACTTCATCAATACATATTTTCTTCACGGTGAATTCCTTGCTCCTAAGATTGCCTGAATTAAACATGTTCTTAAGAAAGCATACCTTGACTATAACACCTTATCTAATTATCGGCCGATAGCTCACGTTCCCTGGCTGTCAAAAGTCCTGGAAATGTCTGCTTTTTCACAAATTTCTTTTTTATATGAATTATGTAACCTATTTCTGCATGAACAATCTGGTTTTCGTAATCTTCATTCGACTGAAACTTCTCTACTTTTCAAATACGATTCTTTAGTCAAATTGACCTTAACCGGTAAACAAGTCCTACTCATCCAACTCGATTTCACAGTCGCCTTTGATACCGCAAAATCATGTCATCTTTCTTGATACATTAAGCAAGTCAGGAGTTTCGGGACCTGCCCTATCTTTCTTCCGTTCTTATTTGAGTGATAGGTTCCAGTTTGTTTCAATTCCGGGTGGGTACCATAGTGATTCCTTTCCCCTTCTCTCTGGTGTGCCGCAAGGCTCTGTACTTGGGCCCTTTTGTGCAATGTCTACCTCACTCCTTTACAAGACATACTTCGCAAGGATTGTTATTCTTTTCAGGTCTATGCAGACGTCATTCAAATTATCTTAGCCTCTGACCACATTCAGCAAACCGCTATTGACTTCCTGATGTCTACTATGTCCACATCAACATCAGTCGTGTGCGCGCAGCCGTCCAGTACACGCGTGTGCTCCTGGGCTGGCCGTGACTACGCCTCCGTTTGTACTGGTGGATTCTTGCGTTTCCTGTGCGTCCTGTTGTCGCGCTAGAACTACGCGCCACAGGTGTGCCTGGTCCTTTGAGCGCATGTGCGTGCGTCCGTTTGTCTCCTCTCAGAAGTGTGTACGTGTGGGTGTGTGTGTCTGTCTATATATTTGTGTGTGAGTATAGATGCGTGTGTGTATATATGTGTGTGTATGTGTGTACGTGTGCAGGTATATGTGTGAACGTTTGAATACGCGGCTTGGTTCCGGATGTCACATCGGGGAAAACGTACACGTCCGCATGGGCGGAAAGTCAAATCTGCTCATCCATCTCCACAAACGACGGACCTGCGGTCTGCCAGCCGAGGCCGTGAGGCTCAACGAGCCCCTGCAATCGCCATCGACACATACAACACCAGAACGCTGACCGGAAACGACAGAGTAGCTGAGTTGGCGCGCCTTGCCTGTGATTTGAACATCGACATCATCGCCGTGCAGGAACATCGCAGACGTCTTCCCTCTGCAACTTCTGACACGGTACACACACTTGATGTGGGACGTGGCTGGAGTCTCTGGATGACGTCTGCGACAGATGCTGGCGGCGGTGGGGTCGGTTTTCCCATGTCGCAGAAAATACAGGCGCGCTGCTTCTCAACATCAAGTCTCAGCACTCCAGAATACTGACGGCGACCTTTCAACTGAAACAGGGACGCCTACATGTTGTGAACTGTTATCTCCCAACTGCTTGTACACCATCTTTAAACGAATTAGAGGAGTGCACAGATGCAATCACAAGCATCCTTGAATTGGTGCCAAAGAGAGACGTTGCCGTCGTACTAGGCGATTTCAACGCCGACTTGAATATGGCCACTAACAACTGCCACCGTCATGCACAAGCTGTGTTGGCACACACTGACGCTGTCGAGGACTTCGTCTGCAGCTCTGACCTGTCTCCAATCAACGGCTTTATGAGACAACGGAGGAGCCGTTTGATCACTTTCAACGGACCAGGCGGACGAAGAGCACGGCTGGACTACATATTCATTAAGTGTTACTGGAGACGTATCGTGAAAGGGCTCAAATGTATCCGTCCCAAGTGCGTCCCTTCAGATCACTCGTTGTTAATGTGCTCGCTGCAGACACGGATGTGGCCTTTTTCGAGGACAGGCACAGGAAGACAACGTCCTCCTGATTGGCGTTCCCTACAAAGCCTGGCGACCAAGCGAAGTTTCACCGGCATGGTGATTAACAAACACCGGCAAGGAGATGACATGTACAACTGCCTGTTGAACGCCGTACACTGTGCGGCGGAAGCTGTACTGCCTCGTTGTCCCACTCAACGTCGCGTCTGTTTCTGGGCGGACGACGCGCAGTGGCTCGTCGGCGAGTGCTGTCAGCAGCCCCTGCAGAGCGCCATCGAATGGAGCTTCACCTGCAGTCGACGTATGAGAGGCGCCGCAACGAGGCGATCAACGATGTGGTGGCTGAGTTGAGCGAGCATCATACAGCCGGCAGCGGCACTGCAATTTGGCGGTGCATAGATCAACTCACCGGCCGAACACATAGAACTCCAACTATATTAGCTGCCGAAGGAGTATCAAAAAGACTTGTGGCCGCAAAAGAATATTTTTCGTCGGTGTATGCGGCCGCTAACTGAGTGACAGCACACTACCGCCGTTAACTGCTCCACACCCGCCTGCTCCGCTGGTGAACTGCACTCCAGCGTCTTCAAGCGAGATGCTTGCTGCTGCTCGCAACATGAAGCTGGGCAGAGCGTCTGGCAGAGACGGAGTACCGACCGACGTGTGGCGCATTGATAGAATGTGTGATAGAATGTGTGACCTTCTTGTTTCCACCATAAATAATGTGATCGCCAATGCAGCACCTCCGGACGAGTGGCGAGTCGCGTGTATAGTGCCGATCCCCAAGAAAGCAACCACCACATCAATGTCTGACTTTCGGAGGATATCGCTCCTGTCAGCAGCAGCCAAATTGTGCAACAGAGTGCTGCTGCTCAGACTGAGACAGCGCATGGAATGTCTGCTGCTGACGCTTCAATCAGGCTTCCGCCCGCATCGCAGCTCAACTGAGCAAATCGCCGCACCCCGAGTGTGCATCGACACTTGTCTGGCCAGAAGAAAAACCCTATGTATCCTTTTAATCGATTTTTCCAAGGCTTTCGATAGTGTCGATCGTACAGCTCTGCAAAACATCCTGCTGTGCTACGGCGTCGAGCAGTCAATTGTCAGTGCTATAATGTCGTTGTACACTGACTCGCAGGCGTTCGTACGTACAGCGGACGGCGACACAGACACATTCACCACACACGCGGGAGTGCTACAGGGTGACACACTGGCGCCATATCTATTGGCCGTGTGTATGTGTATGGCCGTGTGTATGGACGCCGACTTTGCCGCCGAAAGCCCGCCGTCAAACTGTCTGCGCTCGCCTATGCCGACAACGTTACCCTGCTAGCCGAAACAGCGGAGTCAGCGCAGTCGCAGCTGAACAGGTTTGAGCGCGTCGCCGGTACAGTGGGTTTCAAGCTGAACCGCACCAAATCGAAGGCGATGCACATCGACTTTTGGAAGCAATTTACATAACAGCAATGCGCCCAAAAATCAACGTGCAATTGGAGGAAAATGGTGTTCTCCCCACCCAAAGACCCCCATCAAGCAGTGAGCTGGACGCGCCCATGCGCGAGGTGCCACAAACGGCGGCGCGCAATAGCGTGAGCCATAGGCGTCATCGACCATAGGTGCGAATTTCGCACACCGCGCGCATAAACGAGACGTGAAAATAACACATACAATTGACGACCTATATAAACACACACTCGACAACAAACAAACGGAATTTAGTTGACCACATTGTCTGAGGATGGAGACCGGCTGCTCCGAAACGTTACACATCGGCGAATTACTGCACAAGCTCAGCATCGATCATCAAAAACTCGCACGAACGATCGAGACGACAAAGAAGAAGATTGAAAACTGCAAAGCGGCAATCCAGTTTAATCTCGTTTGTCTGAATGAGAATATTCTTCCAGGCTACACCAATATCATATATATATATATATATATATATATGTGTGTGTGTGTGTCTACTATCCAATCCTGGTCCTTTTCTCGGCATCTCAAACTATCCGATCGTGCTATTTCCACATCCACCGTATATACTGTATTCGCAAATTTCTCGACATTTCATAAGCATACAAATTGATCAACTCTCTAGTTTTATCTCGCGTTTTCTATTGATGCTCACATTTCCTGTCAGTGAATCATCGTCAATTGAGAAATTTCAATCCATCATAAATAAATCATGTAGACTAGTATTTAGCTTACCAGCACGAAGTCATGTCACACCACGCCTGTATCATCTTAGATGGTTGTCTATTATTGGCATGATTCATCTCCGCACTTCTATCATTATACACTCTGCTCTAATACACGGAAACCCTTCATATACATATAATCTCTTCCATCCCAGGTCGACTAATACTTCTCTTCAGCTAAGGTCTTCTGATCACATTTGTCTTTCTGAGCCTTCATTTCCTTCACGACACTCACATTTCAACCGCTCTTTCTCCATTGTTGGCCCTCGAATATATAACAAACTTCCCCCGTCGTTACGTAGCGTGACAAATTTGTCATTATTCAAGCGAAAACTGCAAACATTACTTTTTTGAAAACTGTTTCACAAGGGTTTCTAATAATGACCGAATTATTATTTCATAGTGTTATCGTGTATGACATTCATTGGTGCGTCTAGAAGAAATTTCGCCAAATTCACGTGTCACATTGAATGTGGTACGTGCGATAGTTGTAGATTATTATTTGCGCAATATCAAATAGTGTTGGCATCTGGAAAACACATTGGAAAATGACAAGTGACATCCACTGAGAGGCCGTGTTGGAGTGTTGTGCTGAACCGCCTGTACGAATGTACGACTGGACGGAGGGCTACAAACTCACTGTTTGTGCTATTTGGATTGAGCGGATTAGCGGGGGATTAGCGACTAGCCTCGCTGCTTGTCAGCCGACAGTGCCTGGTATAATGAGTGCTGGGAAAATTGCTGGATTTCAACCCGCCCGGATTTTGATTCCGCCTGACTCCACGTGCAATGTATGCACAAAAGCAATTTCTGAGCCTGCACTGAATTGCGCACAGTGCGGCAAGTTTGTGCACGTGGACTGCTATCCCCTGCCCAGCTATGTTGTGGTTAAATATTTCACCACTAGAACGAGTTTCTGCTGTGCGAAATGCGTTGAGTCGCGCAGCGAAAACTTTACTGAAATTGCGGATTGGCTGCATGGCTTTTCAAAATCTACTTCAACTGGTCCTGCCACGCCCACTGTGTCGGCTTGTAGTGAGGAAAGTCTCACTGAACAGAAGACTGCCGTTGCTGACATCAAGCGCCAGCTGAAGCAAATGTCACCAACGAAGCAATCGGACCGGCAAGAGCAGGCACTAACACAGGAGTCTGCTCCCCAGAAGCCTGCCTCATATGCTCAAGTGACTGAATCCCGTGCTGTGCTTGTCAAGCCTGTGACTGATCAACCCATCAACAGACAGGTCGTCTCTCATGCGCTGGAGAGTGTCCCTGTCGTGGGTATCTCCAAGTCCAAGCAGGATTATCTTCATGCCATGCTTCCTGACACGAAAACAGCCAAGTGTGCTGTAGAAGCCATCCGTAGTGTACCCCAAGCTGAGAGTGCAGTAGTCAGGAAAGTGATGCCCAAGCTTACAATTGTCAGCTCTGACAAAATGTCAGCTCTGACATTGCTGATTCAATGCTGGCACAGAATGTACTCAAGAAAAACGCGAATATCCGCAGTGCCATGGTTCCTTCGTTGGATTTGGAAGTGCTGTTCTCGAAGAAGGCTTCAAATGGCTGCAGAACGGTCGTTGTGGCCGCCTGTCTGCTAGTACGAGATGTTGTCATGAAGTCTGGTTATCTGTTCATCGGAGACTGTCGCTGCCGAGTGTTCGACCGCTTCTGGGTGACACGTTGCAAGAAATGTCAGCGACATGGTCACAGTGCAGACAGATGTCGCTCCGAGCATGCTTGCTGTGGGTGGTGTGCTGGCGAGCACTCCTCGTTTACCTATCCCAGCAAAAACAAATAAAAGTGCCTGAACTGTGTTGGTGCTGGCAATACTGAGGTGTTGCAGTCGGCCTTGGATTATTCATGCCCCTGCATCGCTGCTACCAGACGCCCTCTGATTTATCAAACGCTCACAACTGCTGATGCTGATCTGGGAAACTAGATTGGCTCAACGACCAGAAAAATTCAACTGCTGGTGCGATATCTCCTTTCTCGGCTGCATCGAATCAAACTGACCTCAATAACGCTAAGTCCTGTGGCGTACACATCTATATAGTTTTGTGTTTACTTGTGATTTTGTTTTTCGTGTAATTGAATTCCTTTTGATTCGGTGTAACGTGCATTTTTTGTTATAACTTTGCGTTACCGTATTTGCGTTGATCAATGATTTTGCGTGATTCATGTTTCGATGTTTTGTGCTATATGCTTTGTGCCTAGTGACTAGCCTTTGTCCGGTGCCAAATTTAGTTGCTAAATGTAGGGCATCTTAGAGTGCTGACATTTGCTCACGTACTTAGCAACAGCGTTTGCAAGCACAGAGCGGGGTCATACCGTATATTTGGTATGCGCGCCGGTTCGAGAATGTTCTAGAACCACGCGATTATACGTCATGTGTGTACGTATAAAAAGGCGCCTGTGTTTCGCATCAGTGGCAGATACGCTGAACACTTCGGGTCTGGCAGAGCTACTCTCTGTGTCTTGGTAGTTTGGTGTATTCTGTCACTCGGGTATTGTACAACGCTAGATTGAAGTGGGCATTCCTACTGTTCGCTCATTCGTTGTTCGCCCGCTAAAGCTAATATCACTAGCATTGCTTTAGATATTAGCCCGTGGCCCTTTTCAGAGAGTGACTACACCTCTGTCTGGGATTGTCGTCCATTTCTGCTTTTTGTAATTGCACGTTTGCACGTTATTGTAACTGTGTGCACTGTGCTTGTTGTGCACTTGTGCTTGTGTGCACTGTGCACTGTTGCACGCAACATTGTTGCTCGCTGAGCGTATGTACACTGTGGCCCGCTGCGCCTATTTTTACTTGTGCGTATAGCTGCGCGTATTAATTGATTGTATTACCTGTATATTGCAATTGTATGTTCTTTATTGTACATGATTTTATAATGTATCGTTATGTGTTGTTATGTACTGTTAATGTATGGTAATATATATCTGAAACTACAGCATCTATGTTGCCTTTGGCGAAGTTAGCCAGTAGCGCAACAGTCCCTTTTGTGTGTTCACTGGAACTTTCCCTCTATACGTTCTAAAATACCTATTCCCAACTCCCTACTTCCTAAATATGCCATTTTTTTGCATTGTGGAATCCTGGCTTACCTCTGCTGAAATATCTATATTTAATAACTCACCTCCTTCTCATATTTCTGCCGTTCATAGTTGTAGGGATCTTTCGAATTCAGCTAAATACTCAGGTGGTGGGATCTCAATTGTCTATAATGCTTCCATAATTTCATTGAATGTTCTAAACATTCCTTTTCACATATCATCCTTCGAGCTTCTCTGTTGTAACCTATATGGTCCTAACTCTGTTCCTGTTTGCATTGTAGTAATCGTGCCCATTCATCTAATAGTTCCGAATTTATTTATCAATTTTCCTCTCTCCTTGACTAACTGCTTCCCATATATTCTTCCAAAATTATATAAGCAGCGACTTCAATCTTTGGATTGACTCTCCTCACTTGAAAGCTTGTTCTTCTAACTATATTTCTCATATCGACTCCATAGGTATATGTAATCATATATCTGTTCCCACTCATGTGCATGGTCACTTCTTAGACTTAGTACTATCATTTAATGACCCTGCTTCTGTCAACGTAGATCATGTTAAAGTGCTTCCAATTGATTCGTCTGTTTCTGACCACTCCATGATAGAGTTCTCAACTCTCCTGCCTTTATTACTCAACACTCACAAAAACATATCCTATTTTGATTATTCCTCTGTTAATATGGATAGTTTTATGACGATTTTTGTACATCTCTTCTGCATCTCGATATCGACCGCTTTCATCCTAAAAACATATTTTCTTCCCACTCTTCCTTACTCTCTGACATCAGAGATAGGCACGTTACTCTTGAAACAAAATCTATTGCTGCTCCTCCTCACGCTCCTTGGTTCAATCACACTCTTCGAAATTCCAAAACATCCCTTCGTCGACTTGAACGTCAATGGCACAAGCAAAGAGATAGTTCCTCTTGGCAGGCTTATTGTTTTGCTCGGCGACATCATCGTTCCCTGTGTGAATCTTCCAAGACTTCCTATTACACCTCCAAAATCAGGAACTGTCCAAATCACAAAAAACTATGGACTCTATTTGACTCTCTTCTTGGCAATACCAGCTATGATATATTTCCTGATCTGAACCCTTCCACTCACCCCACTGTTTTTGTTGATATTTTTTAAATAAAATATCGCCTCAATATCGCCATATTTAAATGAGATATCTTGGCGGGTTTCGCCAAGATAGTCCTGCCATTCTCGGAACGGACCAAGATGCAGCCCAACGCCAAGTCCCTCACGTTAGATGACGAAGAGAGAGCGGCATTCGTCGCTATCAAGGAGGCGCTGGAGAGCGCGTGAACTCTGCCACATCCGCTGGCCAAGTGCTCACAACTGCAGCTCGCAACAGCAACCGACTGCTCGTCCACGGCCGCCGGCGCGGCCCTGCATCAAATGGTCGACGGCAGCCCACAACCGGTATCCTTCTTCTCGAAGAAGCTGTCCGTGGCGCAAAGGAAGTACTCAGTGTACGACCGCGAGCTGCTGGCCGCCTACTACGCCGTGCTGCATTTCCGGCACCACCTGGAGGGTCGATCGGTGACGCTGCTGACCCACCACAAGCCGCTGGTGTCGGCGTTCAGCAGTCCCAACATGACCAAGTCTGACCGTCAGCAGCGCCACCGGTCGTACACCATCGAGTACGTGTCGGATGTGCAGCACATCAAGGGCGCTGACAACATGGTCGCAGACTGTCTTTCACGCAGAGTGAACGCTGTCGAAATCGATGTCTGCGACCTGTCAGCCATCGCACGTGCACAAGCAGATGACGCTGAGACCCAGACTGCTGCTGCTTCGCTGACGCCGGTGAAGACTTCAGGAGATTTTCTGTTGTTATGTGACCTGTCGACTCCACACCCCAGACCGTTCCTGCCCGAGAAGTGCCGCTTACCTGTGTTCAATCAAATGCACAGTCTGTGCCACCCAGGTATTGCGGCCAGTGTCAAGATGATCAAATCTCGGTATGTCTGGCCGAAGAAGGAGTCAGATGTCAAGCCGAGGGTCCGTGCCTGCACCGCGTGCCAACAGGCCAAGATCACCAGACACACCAAGTCGCCACGGACAGAATTCGACGTCCCAAGTACACGAATTCGAGTGCGTCCACTTGGACATAGTGGGACCGCTGCCGCCGGCCACGTCGCACTACCAAACGCAGTCGACGCCCTACCGCTACCTGTTGACCTGTATCGACAGAGCCAGCCTCTGGTCCCAGGCCGTGCCGCTGACGGAAATTTCTGCCGAGTCTGTCGCTGAGGCCTTCGTGTACCACTGGGTATCCCGGTTTGGTGTGCCACTTCGTGTGGTGACTGACCGCGGTACCCAGTTCGAGTCGGAGCTGTTCCGTGAGCTTTCAGCCCTGGTCGGTTTCCACCGTGTGAGGACTACGGCATACCACCCGCAGTCAAACGGCCTCGTGGAAAGACTCCATCGGGTGATAAAAACAGCTTTAACAGCTCGGCGACAGGACTGGCTCTCGTCATTGCCGGTGGTGATGCTGGGTGTGCGACTGCTGCCGACTGAGTCAGGTATTTCTCCTTTCACAGCTGTCACTGGCGGATACCTGCTGTGTCCCAGAGTCCCGACGGGCGACACCGTCTCGACCAGGACGCAGCACCAGTTTGTGACGGAGTTGGCCAAAAGGATGCAGGTGGTGGACTTCCACAGCATGTCAGCCGGTACAGTGCACGGTAGGTGTCCGTCTTATGCGCCGGCTAAGCTAATGTCCTGTGAGCAGGTGTGGGTTCGTGTGGACCTAGTGCGAAGACCGCTGGAGGCGCCTTACCGCGGTCCGTTTCGCGTCGTTTCGAGGTCTCCGAAGGTGTTCAAGATCGCCCAACCAACTGGCGGGTCGGAGACTGTGTCAATAGACCGCCTCAAACCGGCCGTCGTTCCAGCCGCCAAACTGGCGCCGTCCACACCTCCCACACCACCTCCGAGAACTGCAACCGCCCTGCTTCCCACCCCTGTATCGGCGCCTCGAGTCTCTCCGCCACCGCAGCTGCCACTACAGCTGCCGCCGCAGCCACCTCAGCAGTCACCACAGAAGACCACCCGGGCAGGTCGGAAAGTCCGGTTTAAGGTATAACCAGACTTTGACTATTATTGACTTCGAGACTGACGTTTTGACTTGAGTTAGCTCTAGTTTTTCGAGTTTCGTACATTGCTGATTTTGTTATACCTTTAACACCCACGTCTCACGTCTCTGCACGGGCTACTCCGTATATCTGCTATAGGCCAGAGTAGGCCTGTGTAGTACAGTGGGGTGCACGTCGTTCACTGCTGTTTCCTGCGTGCTGATGTTATTGTGCAATATTTCATATAGTGTACATTGTTATACATATGTAAGTATAATGTAGATCTTTATATGTATATATTTATGCATATGTACTGTATCTATTACTTGTTTCTATGTGCCGTGTGGATGTGGGTTTTTGTAGAGGTGAGGTATGTCGCCTGGGCGTGTTTTGTATTATATCACGGGGTCACCTTGATGCTTGTATACCCAATCTTGTCCTCATCCTCATTTTTTCATTATCATGATCATCATCACCGTCATCACCATAAGTATGTATGTGTAATTTAGGTTATCAGCTGGTGCAGTGTGTGAACGTACGCCGTGTGTATTCTCTCGTGTGTCTTATGTATCAACCTTGTCCGTGTATAGCCCAGCTCCGCTCTGGTAGGGAGAGTCCTATAGTGAGTGGCAACAATGTTTGACCCAGATTGGTCTCAATTGGCATCCCTCATCGAGAGTGTGTGAGCTGCGGTTGTTTGTTCTTTCTTTGTATGAATTGATTTGTGATCATTTGATTTAATTACGTTTGAAAATTATTTTCTTTATGAATCACCGCCTTAATTCATGTTTGCAAATTAACGCGCTTTGTGTATATTGACGGATTTGTCATGTATGTGTGACCGTGTTACTGCTGACCAATCAACTGATGACACGACATGACCTGACCGACCCTATATAAGCCGCAAGAAATGAACTACATTCATTCTGTTCCACGCCGTGGCCCGGTGTTTGCATACTTTGGAGTCTTAGGCGCTACAAATCCAAGGAGGTGCCAACCCTGTTGGAGTATCGCTCCCCCTTTGGTGAGGCAGTACAGAGAGGGAAGAAGCAGAGGGGTCCGCTTTTAGTCGCCTCTTACGACACACAGCGGGTACGGCGGCAGTATTCTTATCACCTGACCGCAGGGTCTGAAGTCTCATATCAGCGAGGCAGTGAGATTGAACAAAAAAACGTCATGTTTGTCAAACTGGAGTCAAAGAAAGTGAGGATGAAGATATGCGGGATGAAAACGACAATGAAAAACATCTACGTGACAGGAGCACCTCCACAACCAGCAACGAGGACAAAACTCAGCAAGCGCCAGAGACTGCAAGATCTGGCGTATTTGACCACTACAATCCGAACGGAAACAAGTTTGTTAGTATGCTAACTGGTCTACAAGAAATACTGCAGCTTGAACTGGACGTCATCGAGAAGAATGATGAAGACAACACAGACAACAAAGACCATGCCAAGTGCAATTAAGAACAGGTTGAATAGATTTCCGAAGAACCTGACTGTCAAACATCCGCTGAAAACATCGGAATGACAAACACTGAATGTGTTCATCATGAAAAACATGCCGAGAAACCTACACTGTGTGATGAAAACAAAGCCGTGCAGACATCACATAGTGAAACATCAGACGTTCTCGATTTCTCCAACCCTACGGGGAACACGTTCGTCAGCATGTTGAACTCAATACAAAACCTGCTGCAGGCTGAAATCGATAGAGTGATAAATGTGAAAAACCTCCAAGTTTTCACAAAGCTGAGGAGACATTTGTGAGAGGAGTAACAGAAGTGCCTGGTTCCGAGTGCTGCTCTGAAGAACAAGACCAAGTGCAAGCCAGAGCTTCAACCCAGAATGACCTCAGTGCCATAAACAACCAATTGTGCACACAAATTCTACTGAAACATGTGGAAATAGAGAACAGTAAAGACACAGAAGTAGAAGACTACACAGAACCCAACTTGGATGTTCTGCCCGATACGTCCAAGAACGTTGATTCCGATGAGAGGATGGCGTCGTCGGATGAGGAGGATCATATTCAGTTGATCAAGAACACGCCGTCTGATGTAGTGAATACAGCTTGCACGAATCAAGGGAATACCGAACCGTGCATTATGACCAGTCCCAGATGAGTATCAATATGGAAGGTAATTCCATATTGGAATTATGAAAGATTTATGAATCCTTCGTCGGAGGATTAATTACTTCGAAACATTGAACAGTACTGCAAATGATCGAGCAATGCTTGCTGGAAAACAGCGGCCACTCGGCTCAAGTTGTGACAGTCCCGTTGTCAGCGAACAATCACTAATATGGGACTATGAAGACTATCAAGGACTATACAATTTTTCCTCTTGCACTGAGGAAATAGACATAACAGCTGATACATTCATTCTAGCAGATGAATGGCTGGAGGAATATGAAGATGAAAGCTTCACAAAAAGTTTTCTGACAACTTGCATCAGCTGGAACATGCTGAAATCCCTGGTTGTTCGTTAGAGAGTGGAGCCAGTGACAAAACGCTACACTGCAAGGAAGACCAACAAGATCAAGAACATCAACAATTGCGCCTCGTTAACCAGCTGGAAATAAGCAAGAAAAAACAGAATCGCCATGTTTTTTCGGTGTTTGCAACAAATCGATTCCGACGCAACCGTAAATCCGAGATTGCTCAGCAAATCGTGAACGAGGCAGTTGAACATGGCAAAATCTCCACTTTCTGGAAGCAAACGAAAACAATCGCCAGAAGAGTCTTCACAATGGTGGTACCCGGTCTTCAGCGCTGTGTGTATTGCTGCCGAAGTAAGCAATCACATGGTGCATCATAATTAGCATAAAAGCAGGCAACAATGAGTAGCGTGGCGGCTATGATACCCCCGCCTATGAGCGGCTAATAATTTCCCCCCGGGGAAAGGGGGACCTGCAGCCATTACAATACAACCATGTTCTCATATCAATACACTTTTTTTCTATATATATATATTATTTATATATATTGAGCGTTACTTGAAGCGGTCATTGTTGGCGTGCGGTGGCGCGTGATGTGCAGAGGTGAACATGCTGCTATCACTTCCACCTCCACCACATCCAAGATGTGCCAGTGTGAACACATGCAGCATGGCCCACACACGACGCATCACTGGATTATACTCGCTGGAAATGTCCTGATGTATACTCTGAACCACACACACAGACACATATATTCGTTTCACACACTCATTGATTTATTAAATTATTTATATAGGCGCAATCTACCCACATAGTACATCTCGAAAGCGCATTACACCAACACACATACAAATGTTCATATACATGCGGATAGATTAGCGCACATAAATAAGGGACAGACACACACACACACAAACAACAAAAACTGCAGATAAACACGGCGAAATTATACATTACCTATAACATGAATCATTAACATTATGCATTACCTATAACATTAGACATTAACATTATGAATTACCTATAACATTAGACATTAACAATATGAATTACCTATAACATTAAACATTATCATTATGAATTACATCATACCGTATATACTCGCATATAAGCCGAGTTTAGAAGTAAAAATACAATGCTGAAATCAGGGGGTCGGCTTATATGCGCATGAAACAAAATGAACACAAGGACAGATACTAATGCCAATTTTCCAGCCACACGTTTTAATCGCTATCTGACTCTTTATTTGGTTGTGTGTCACCAATGGCGAGCCGTAACCAAGCTAGAGCTAGTGATGAGGCCGACGTCATTGGTACACGGTTTGATTTCTTAGAAATAACACGCTCAAACAGAGGCAGTCGAAGAGGGAAATCAGAGGCAGCCAATTCGTAGGCAGCGCGTGGGAAGGGGGACGAGGGTCACGTGGCGTATAGAAGAACAGCAAACCAATGGGGCAAACGTGAGCACGCGGCCACAGAATTTAAAAGTGTGCTGAAGTTTGATAATTTTAGTTGTAAAATTATTTCTACAATACACCATGTCTGGAGAAAAAAGAAAACGTATGTCCTATACTGCTGACTTCAAGCTAAAAGTGATAAAGGTCGCTGAAGAAACAAGCAGCCTGGAGGCAGGAAGAAAGTTTGGTGTAGAAAAAAGCAATGTCAGACGATGGAGAAAGGATACATCACTGGTTATTGCACCTAAGGCCAAACGTGCGAAGGGGGACGAAAACATGTACAGTACCCAGAAATGGAGAAGGAAATCTTTGAGTGGTTTGAAGCCCAGAGACAAAATGGATATGAAGTGTCTCGGCTAGGAGTTCGTTTGCAAGCCCTCAAGATTGCACAATCCAAGAAATATGAAGAGTTCACTGCTTCCAAAGGTTGGTGTACACGTTTTCTGAACAGACACTCTATAAGTTTGAGACAGAGAAAATTGCACAAAAATTGCCATCACAATATGAACATAAACTTTTGGATTTTCAAAAGTATGTTATTGATCAAAGAAAGGCTGGTGATTTCCCTCTCTGCAGAATTGGCAACATGGATGAAACACTCATGTGCTTTGACATGCCCAGCACAGTTACACTCAACAAATAAGGTGAAAAAACTGTACTGATCAAGACGACTGGGCATGAGAAGACTCACTTCACCGTGATATTGGCCTGTACTGCAGATGAAGGGAAATTACCTCCAATGGTAATATTCAAGAGAAAGACTCCCCCAAAGGATAAATTACCAGTGGTGTGATCATCCATCAACACCCAAAAGGATGGATGGATGAAGAAGGAGTGAAGAAATGGCTCGATCAAGTGTGGGTGAGGAGAAACGGAGGCTTGTTGAAGAAACCTTCTCTGCTAGTCTGAGACCAATTCAAGGCCCATCTAACAGAGAAGGTAAAGAGGAAGCTCAAGGAGCAAAAGACAACTGAAGCGGTCATACTCGGAGGCTTGACTGGCATGCTGCAGCCTCTGGATGTAAGCCTAAACAAACCATTCAAGACAAAGATGAGAAACCTGTGGATACTGTGGATGGCGGAAGACAAAGCTGAGTTGACTGCTAAAGGCAATTTCAAGCGACCTTCCTTGCCTACAGTTGTGTCGTGGGTGAAGACGGCATGGGATGAGATTCCTACAGAAATGGTACAAAAGTCATTTCTGAAATGCAGTATCAGCAACAAGTTAGATGGCACTGAAGACGACTACCTGTGGCAGGAGGAGACCTCAGGAAACAGCCTCAGACAGAGAAGAGCATGCGGAACCAGAGGATGCAGATGAGGTACTGTGGGATGATGACAATGTTCAGTACACAGAAGAGGAATGGAGAAAGCTGTTTGGTGAGTCTGACGATGAGGGTGATAGTGACAATGATTTTGAAGGTTTCTAATTATTTGTAAGAACACTACGTTAAATTATAAACAGAAATGTTATAGTTTTTTGTGAATAAATAGAACAAAAGAAACGAATTTTTTCTTTATTCATATCACGATGTATAATTTCTTCTAGTTCTTCTAGTATGTAACATAAAAGTAAGCACTGTACATCTTTACAGTAACAAGTTTCTGTGAACCAAAAATATGGAGTACAATTAGATAAGTTGAGTGTCGGCTTATATGCGGGTTTTTGCAAAAACTGGCCATTTTAAAGCAGTTTTAGAGGGTCGGCATATATGCGAGGTCGGCTTATATGCGAGTATATACGGTACCTATAACATTATACATTACCCATTAACATTAAACATTAACATTATACATTGCCTATAACATTATACATTAACATTTTACATTACCTCTGACATTAAACAAACATCCAACATTATCTCTAACATTAAACATTATACATTACATATAACATTAAACATTAAACATTATCTCTGACATTAGATAATTACCTCAGGTTCTTCCTGTGTCAGATGCCGATGTACGCGACGTTTAACCCGCGAGCGTCGCGTGGACAAGCAACTGTGTTGTTGTTGTTGTTGTTGTTGTTGTGGATTGGTGGATGATTGTAGTGCGGTAGTGATAACACTACCACCGCATGACGCAAATCGACGCAAACTGTCCCTATTCTCACGACGACCATCGCCTGTGCAAGCAAACAAGTTGCAAATACAATTACAGTGGTCGCCAAACACAAGAAACAAAATAAAAACAAGAACTTTACCAAAAACAAACCGACCTATATTGATGCTCAAACAACACCTGATAATTTGAGATGTTGTGTCTGTACGTGCGTGTGTGTGTATGTGTGTGAATGTATGTGTGTATGTGTGTGTATGTGTGTATGTGTGAGAAGTAAATGCGCTAATATCGCGCAAAAAGAACGTCAAAGGGCGCTAGTATCGCAGTGAATGGTGCGCGCCTGTTAGCTCCGCCTCCATTTTGCTACGCGCACTTTGGAGCGACACGATGTCGAAAGGAAAGAGGTAAGCAGGAAAGAGTCGAAAACTTGTGAGTCCCGCCTTCTAATTACACTGGTCTATAAGCGAAAATAATTTGTTTCTGGCATGGAGTTTCAGAACAGATTTTTACTAATTTGGGTGTGCTGAATTCAATTCTGTTCTTACATGTTTTCCATAACGTCACGTTTTTTCGCTGTAGGTATCTTATTGTCACGAAATTCACGAATTTCGTATTGGGACAGTAGAGCTACAGCAACGCATTAGATGGAAAATTAATGGTTTCAACAATAATCTGGTATCTGGTAATAGGAATGGCATCAATGAGGCTCTAGTGCAGTGTTTCTTAACATGTGGGGAATTCGTGTAGAACCGAGGCATAGGTGGCATCCAGTATTGTTTGTGCAGCTTCAGTGATGCTGCTTGGAATTCCTTGTTGCGCAAGATAGCGATTGAAGGCCTGGCAGTCTGCACGATTGATAATCTATTTCAACTGAACCATGTGTGTAGGAGAGCCGTCGTTCAGTACGTGAAGATTGTGATTCAGTTTGAAACTCTATCAGTCCTCCACTATGGTCGCTACTTGGGGAGTCCCATAGTGTACTTTTGGAGTTCAAGTCCCCGCACATGATGACTGGGTGTACGAAGTTAGGGAAAACAGTATATTTCTGTACTGGTGAAAGTTTGCGATGGAGGAATATAGATATTGCACACGGTCAGGTCAGTGTCGATATTTCAGGGTGACTGCGCTACCCTGTATGTTCCCAGTTATACTGATAGCGTGGTGTGGGATATTTTTATCATGATGTTGGTTCCTCCCTTACGGGTTTCTTTGAAACCAAACTGGGAGCAGATACAGTAGTGGGAGGAAAATGATTTGTGCTGGTCTGAGGGTAGAGGATGGGTTTCTTGAAGACATACTGTGGCGTTAGTTTGGACGCCACTGAACGTTCGCGTTTCGTGTGAAACGCGTGTGCTGATTGGCTGGCGCGTTTGTAACGCCGCCTTGTAACACGTACGCTGATTGGCCGCGACTCGAGCCGCCGACTATTCGCAGAGAGCGGACCACGTTGCAGAGTTTAGATACGGGTGTTCTATTGCTGAATGAATTGATGAGGGAGTTCCAGTTTTCTCGCTTGGCTGCCCTGATTATCCTTCTAGCTTATGCTTTGAGTCGTTTGTACTCAAACAGTGATGAATCAGTCCTATTAGATCGAAAACGGCGTAGTGTCCTTTTGCGAGCTCTGATGGCGTCTCTACAAGAATCTGACCACCAGGGGCATTTGCGCCGCGTTTGTTGGGCAGTTGTACAGGAGGAAACCGATTGGTGAGCTGCATCTATAATAGCGTCGGTGATTTGAGGAATTATATTGTGGTGTTCAGAAGTAAGAGAACTGATTCGGTGTGAAATACCTTTGTTGTACATATTCCAATCTGCGCGTTTTATAGACCACTTGAAATGTGAGGTTTTATTACAATTTAGCAGAAGGAAGGTGTGTAATGGGAAGTGATCGCTTCCGAGCAGGCATTCATCGGCTTTCCAGGTTAACTTTGGGGCTAACGCAGGAGTGCAGAGTATGAGGTCAATGTGTGTGCAGTGTCCGGTGTGTTCGTCGAAGCGTGTTGGTGATCCGTCGTTTAATAAGTGTAATTGGTGACGTTGAAATGTGGATGCCAAATCTGTTCCTCTGAGGTCGGCGTTGGGCGAACCCCACAACGGATGATGGGCATTAAAATCTCCACAGAGAATGAGCGGATGAGGCAGTTTTTGGAGGAAGTTTTCGAGACTTTGGATATCAAAGATAGCGGATGGAGGGATATACACATTGCAGATAGTTAGGGTGAGTTCGTCGATTGATATTTGACAGGATGTGGCTTGGAAGGGAATGCCGTCTGTTAACGACAGTTGATGAGGAAATTTTCTTAAGATTAATATTGGTGTGTCTCCCTTACGTATAGTAGAGTTGGATAAATGATGATACGAGTTATACTGTGATGATGAAAAATTTGAATGATCTGTAGACAAAAGATGTGTTTCTTGAATAGATAATATAATTGGTTTAGTTGTTTGTAATGTGTTTTGTAGTTCAAGCATTTTGTGTCTAATGCCTCTGCAGTTCCATTGGAATAGTTAATGGTTCGACATTGTGGTATAATTTTTTTGTGTGGCTAAAGTGGTGTGCATTGCATACACGGTGTTACATTCAGCTCCATGGGATAATGGTGCTTAATAGGGCGAAGAGATATATCCTCTTTACCGGTCTTCACACGGGCACTACGAACCAGACCATCATCAACCTCGATAGTCTCCATTACTCGACCCAAAACCCCGAAAGGTCGAGCTTTATTGGTTAGTTTTACCAGTACGATATCGTCAATGCGCACTCGATTCGTCCAAGATGAGGAATGCACTTGTCGACTATGTTCACGCAGACTAAGCAAGTAAACGTATACCATATCTCTTTGAACTCTTTCAATGCTACTTCCGACGCAACGAGTGAATTTATCAGCGTGCCAGCTTTTGAAGGTTAAAACAGAGGTTCAGTTTTTGATAACTTCAAAGTCTTGGCGCCATAGCCAGGAAACTTGATGAGATTCATAGGCGAGATGATTTCAAGGTTAGAATCAGAACACCGATACGTTAGAGGCCGTGAGTTGATGACAGTTTCTATGTCAGTCAAAATAGTCATCATGACAAAATAATTCAACCTTGCACGATCAATCGTCTTGAACAAGCAAGCCTTCACCGTTCCAAGCAACCACTCCCAAGCTGCACCATACCAGGCTGCATAAACTGGAATACGACGGTGTCTAATGCCCTGAGAGTTCATCAAGCTGTCAAATTCAGACGATATCAAGCAATTATTCAACATCTTGCCAGCTCGGACAAACGATTTGGCGTTGTCGCTATAGACGATCTCCGGTACAGAAAACATATTACAAAAACGTTTGTACGCAAGAATGAAGGTTTCCGTCGACATATCGGGAACCAAAGACAAATGAATAGCTCGAACACTCAAACAAGTAAATATCAAAATATATAATTTCTTGGCCACACCGTGACCGTCGTCCAACCATAAGGGACCGCTGTAATCGACACCAGTATGACAAAATGGTCTCACCAATTCAACCTTATGCTTAGGATAGTTCGTTAGACGAGGCGAACGGAATGACAAGGCATTGAAACGCTTACACGTGAAACAATCACTGATAACGGTTTTAACAACCTGCCGTCTTTTGGGAATCCAATATCCCTGGAGGCGTACAAGATTCAAGGTGCTCGGGACACCCAAATGCAAGCAGCGAGAATGTGCATCTCTCACAATCAAATCAGTTAAAGAATGTCTACCCAAACGAACGAGATTCCGAGAAGTTCATACACTTGCCGATTCTTCCACGAGAACGCACAATTTGGTGGTCATCCAGATAAAGATCCAATTGAGTCACAATCGGTGGAACCATAGAATGTTTAACAGAACCACGCAAGCAGGACAGAACGTTGGGAAAACACTCAGCTTGCATGATTTTGATCAAGTACCGACAAAGACGTTCATTTTGCTCCTGAGCGTCATCGGGAGATTCCTTTCTCCGTAACTTGTCTATAAATTTGAAGACCAATCTAGTGACACCCACGAGTCGTTTGAGTGTCGAGAATCTGCTTATTTCAATGACTGATTCATGACTATTAGCCACAAACGTCGAAAAATTCATCATCTCATCAACAGTCGAGAAGTTCTCATTCTCATCCATACCCAACCATTCGAGCAAGCACAATCTCTCCAAGCCGGTTTCAGCGCAAACATCAGAAGATGAAACGTCGGACGGAGAGAAATACGATTTCACTGGATCTAAAGCGGCGTTCACATACGTAGCAGTAACCTTACCGGATTCCGCACTAGCTGTTAACTGATGATGATGCAAAAAACCACCAATATTGCCAAAAGGAATGACACCTTCGAAATATTTGAAAAAGGTACCATTAAAACGAGAAACAGTGTTCAACTCCAAATGACGAATAAAGTCACAACCGAGGATACCATATAATTGGATATCAAAGGTTCATCAAAATGAATTTCCATGAGGGAGGGAATAGCTTCATACAACCCTTTTTTGTCACAGACTTCGTAAATCGTTTTGTCCAATTCTTCGATAGATTCGAGAAGTGAATGCACAATTTCACATTGTCAGTCCAAATATGATTGATCAGACATCCCAGCTGGTAATGATCTCAACACTTTGATGATGTTGCCCGCTTTACGTTTGAGAAGGGCACGTTGATGACCCAGTTTTTAGTGGCTTGCTGACACTCATTGATTAGTTCAGAGACATCGTCTACAACTTCAGTCTTATTGTACGAAAAGTCAATGTCCATGGTTGAACCAGTGGCGTACAACAATTACAATCACTCGCTGACAACAGTACGCTAGAACAAGTATAAACATGCCTACAGACTGTCACTAACGCACGGGCACACAGACGCGCACACAGTCATACAAACGCACAACCCTTACGTCATTACACGCGAAAACAGATCCAACCAGATTGCATACCCACACACAAACACCTGCAAAACGAGCCCACCTCACGCATACGCACACACACACACCCACACATGCACACGCACACGCACAGCCACACACGCATCTGCACAACGAGCTCACCTCACACACACACACACACACACACACACACACACACACACACACACACACACACACACACACACACACACACACACACACACACACACACACACACACACACACACACACACACACACACACACACACACACACACACACACACACACGCATGCAACGTCTGTACACTCACTTCACATACACGCATATTTGACCACATTAACATTCACACACGCGCAAACATACAAGTGTGTGTGAGCGAAACAAACAAGGGAATCACAAGAGGCGACTAAAGCACATATGGCTGAACAGATCCAAACAATATGGTTACTACACGATGACACACATTCAGCGCTTCAACACAACAAACAATGCTAACATGCAGAGGAGTTCGGATGTGAGAAACACCGGATTTTCCCTTTGCAAGTTACTCGACAATTATAACGACAAATTTGGTTTTCGTAAAAATTGAAAGATAGCGAAATATTAATTATCAAAACGATCAATAAGAACTTTTCGGCAAAATGTGAGAACGGGGTGAGGTATTAGATTATTGGCCCGAGCGACTAACCTTTTAGGGTTGCCGAAAAGTTGTCTTTCGGGCGGTCCTCGACCTCGTAGTCACGTCGATGGCAAGTTGGACGAAGTAGCACGGCGCATTCAACTCTAAAACCGCACTACGCACGCCCCTGACGAAACGAAAACTCTTACGATCAACTTCACTTGGCGACTGCTGAATACCGACTGCTCACTTGGCGACCGCTGAATGACAACTTGTCACTGGGCGACCGCTGTTAACTTGACTTGTCACATGACTTTTACAATTGTCAGACCCGAATGACGATTGGTTTGTCTATTCGCGATTACATACCGACCAGCCAATCGGCAACCGGCAAGGAGTTGCGTCACTCAGGCCAAGACAGAGGAGGGAAGTGAAACAACAGACAAAGGACTTATAGGCATAAACATGCAAACATTAAACATATTTCTCACAGTTGAGCCTGTGATTTCATTTAGCCAAGATTACTGGACGAGAGTAAGATCTGTGTCTGTTGGTTGTTTCCGGTATTTACCAAGACTTTGTTTCCCCTTATGTAAGAGGCATCTTCAGCTTTTCCTTTCAGGAGTTGTCTTAGTGTTGTTTCGATCCATGGCCAGCCTCTTTCTTGGATAGGTGGTCCCTCAAGGCAATCAAGAGTGACAAACGATCCCGAGTCTTCTTTATCGAATCCAAAATAGGAAGGATCGATACTATGCCACTGACGGCGCACCATCGTGACACGTTGGACTATGGAGGCCAAATATCAACGTAAGTATTCAGCAAGCAGTTAAAATAAGCGGAAAGGGTGCAGGAAATGAGGTTAAAAGGAGGAAATTCGCTGTTGACACCCGATGTGTTAGGATTTTTGGTACCAGTCATCAGTGGATAATATAAGTACCGATTTAATATAATTTAGTTAACTTACAGACACTCACTTAAGATAAGAGGGAAAATGTTGATGGTTACCCAAATATGACACAATCAAAACCTCCGCGGAAAAAAACACACAAGACCAACATACAACATATGGGAAACGACATATGAGTGTAATGGCCGAATTATACCAGAACAGGTGCAAGTTAAAGATCTCGGCATATATATGAGCAGCGATGCAACATTCAATCATCACTATAACATCATAATTAACAACGCTAGAAAGATGAGTGGGTGGGTGCTTCGGATTTATGATTGATGGTTACGGTTTTATTGCTTCGGTTTTATGATTTATATTTGTTATGATTTTGTCCAGAATAGAATATTGCTGCCAACTCTGGTGCCCCAAGAAAATTCAAGATATAGCAGAAATGGAAAGTGTCCAGAGGTCTTTCACCAGCAAGATCCAAGGGATGGAGACACTCAACTACTGGGAGAGGCTGAAAACTCTCAGGCTGTACTCTCTGCAAAGAAGAAGAGAGAGATACATAATGATATATGTCTGGAAAATACTAGAAGGAAGTGTCCCAAACGTAGGCCTGCAGCAGCAAGTTCACCAAAGAAGAGGCAGGTTATGTTATGTGGAAGCAACTCAGGCATTCTCACAGAAACTGGGTACTATCATCCATAGCTCGTTCAGACACAATGGCAGACGTCTGTTCAACTGTATACCTCGAGAACTGAGAAACATCACTGGAGTGAAGACAGAGCTGTTCAAGCGAAGACTGGAAAAATGGCTGAACGATATTCCTGATGAACCACCGATACCAGGATATCAGAGCTGTCATCACAACTCACTGCCGGAGATGATGGGATGACTAACAACAATATCAGCAGTCCGAACTACAGTCAGCGGAAGCCCACTTCAGCTGCGACACTAGATGTCGGAATCAGCCAAAGTAACCAAAGTAAGTAAGTAACCACATAACCGCCGAACAAAAACCCCTCCATAAAACCGCGTTAGGAGCCGCACAAGTATCGTTCTAAAACTGACCTGTTGTTGTTGTTGTTCTTGATGAATACTGCATATAACTCTTGATAGGCTCAAATGCAGGTGGCTACTGACCTGTTGTTGTTGTTGTTGTTGTTGTTATTGGTTACTGCATATAGCACAGGTTAGGCTCAGATGCAGGGATCACACAATGCAACTCTTTTGTTACACAAGCATCATAGATGCATGCTACTCGTGTTGCCTTAACCTAAAGCTAAAAAAATAACTCAAGTTAGAGGGAATATCTAGAGCAGTAATACGATTATCCTTATGTGTATAGATACTAGATATTAGTTGAAATGAAGATATAATTGAATTGAGTTCATAGTGAGAAATAAACAGATACATGACGCAACGGCGTTTTTTTTTTTTTTTTTTTTTTTTTTTTTTTTTTTTCCAAGAAAGAAGCACAGGGAAATAAATCAGAGAAAGTGATGTATTACTTATTGTAGACAGTTTGCAGTGATGACAATGTTATGAAGTAATCATATTTCGTTTGTGAGTTCAGTGTCTGTCAAGAACTTCAAGGTGTGAGGAACATATCTAGGGTTGTACAGAAGCAGATCCAGAGATATGGATGTATTTTGAGGAAAGCTGTTTAATAGGAGGTGACGTTGAGTTCTGTATTTGGGACAGTGGAGCAGAACGTGTTGTATGTCGAGCGTAGTGCTGCATATGGCGCATAGTGCAGGAGGATTGTGTCGAAAGATGTGGCTGTGTGTTAGAAGAGTGTGTCCGATGCGGAGTCTGGTGATGGCTGTGTGTAGTCGGCGGTGACACGGAGGATCTTTGTGGCCGCGTGTGATGTAATGCCTAGACTGATGAGAGAAAGGTGCTGATGGATAAGGCATGGTATCAAGACAGTAGGAGGAGACGCGGTGAGAAAGATAATTCATGAGATCTGATGGAGATAGAGGAGGATAGGTGATGTGTGTGTGTTGTAAAGCCTGTTTGGCAACGGAGTCGGCCAGGTCGTTGCCAGTGATACCGGAGTGACTGGGGACCCATAGGAAGGAGATGTCAAATTGGGATGCCAAATCAGTGTAGAGAGTAGCCGATTTAATTGATAGAGCGTTGTGAGGATCTATAAGAGATTTAATTGATTGAAGATAATTTAATTTTTCAGTTTGGACAATTTCGAGGGCCTGATATATGGCAAATTGTTCAGCAGTGTAAATAGTAGTGTGGTCTGAGAGACGGTGAGAAATTTCGATGGAACGGCGAGGTACAACTGCAGCACAGGCCGACAGGTTGGACTGCACCGAGCCGTCGGTGAATATGAACGTGGAATCAGAATGAGATGATTTGAATTCATAGTAATTTTGCAGAATTTCGGTTGGAATTGCAGATTGTGTGTTGTGAATAAGGTATTTCACACGAGGTGGAGTGTAATTGAGCGGTAAATTTTGATGCAAAACGAGTGAGTTCGGGTAGAAATTTAGAAGCTTGCATGCGGTTCTGTAGGCCAGTCCTAAGCTGAACCCACATAACCGGTTAACAAGAGCCGGCCGAAAGTTGTCGAAATTTTGGAGACTGAGAAGAATGTGAGAACATGGATGGTCAGGATCTGCCAGAATTTTCAAACAATATTTGATAATTTGTTGTAATCTGCGAGAATGAAGAGAAGTGACACCGAGCTCCAGGTGTAGTTTTTGTATAGGGGAGGAACGTAGAGCACCAGTCGCCAGACGAAGACAGGAATTTTGTAAAATATCGAGATTGACTAATGTTGAATTAGGAGAAAATATAAAGACGCTGGAGCAGTACTCTAATATTGGGCGGATTAATGTAAATATAGTTTGATGAGAATTTTGTGATTTGTGCCATAACCAGGATGTGATAGACATTTGAGAATGCTGATGCGCTGTAAGACTCGGGATTTTATATGTTGGATATGGGATCGAAAGGAGAGTTGTGGATCAAGGATAATCCCCAAGAATTTGGTGTATTTTTGGAATTTAATGGGGTGGCAAGACAGAGTCAGTGAATTTTGAAGGTTTGGTTGTGTAGAACAATTTTTCCGAAAGAGAGTGGCTGTTGTTTTCCCAGGTGAAATGAGGAGACCGAAACGGTAACAATTTTGTGACACAGAGTTTATGGCCAGCTGAAGTACACTTATCATGGAGGATATGTGCACTCCAGTAGTCCACAACACTATGTCGTCGGCGTATGTGCAGAATTTTACGCCAGAGGGAAGATTCCTAGTGACCTGATCTATAACTATGTTGAAAATGGTTGGCGAGAGGACTCCTCCCTGGACGACTCCGTTTTCTTGTGTGAATGTGTCAGATAGTTGTGTGGTGCGTACCTGGAAAGTTCTATTGGAGAGATACCCTTTTATGAAGTTCAGCAAATGCCTCCGTAGTCCATGTAATTTTAATAGATGGATAGTAGCAGTTTTGGAGACTTTATCAAAAGCAGAAGATAGGTCTAAGAATACGGCCAGAGTGGAAAGTTTGTTTTGGAAGCCGATGCGAATGTGTGATGTTAGAAGATTGACATTGTCGGAAGTGGAGCGATTTTTGGTGAAGGCAGTCTGTTCAGGAGAAATGAGATTTATGATAGAAGCGAAATGATTGAGGCGAGGAAGTACAAGTCTTTCGAATAATTTCGAGAAACAAGAAGTGAGTTGGATAGGACGGTAGGATGACAGGTCTGATTTAGACTTTCCTGGTTTGAGTATGGGTACAATTATAGAGTGCTGCCATGATGGGGGGAAGAAGTCATTGATCCAAAGTTGATTAAAACACGACAGCAGGATAATTTTGTTTGATGAGTTCAAATTTTTGAAGAAGGCGTAATGAATGCCATCCGGCCCAGGTGATGTAGAATGACATTGAGAGAGACCTTTAGATAGCTCCAGAATAGTAAAAAGATTATTGTAGGATGATACGGCAAGAATAGAGGATCCGGTAGTAACAGAGGTGGTAGGTGATACAGTGGATGGAGGACTTGAGGTGGATGAACTTTTTGAGATTTGTGAGTAGTGTGTAGCAAGTTGATGGAGTACTAGTGGCTGGTAAGTGATGAGTGTGTTACCTATATATGTTACTGGAGGGGAGGTTGGTGGTCGGTGTATTTGGCGGAAAGAACGGACTATGTGCCATAGTTTAGTAATGGGTGTTCTGTGCGTGAAAGAGTGAGTGAGGTGAGACCAGCTGTCACGTTTAGCAGCGCGGATCGTCTTGCGCGCCATTGCTTTGGCCCTCTTGTAGGTGTCAAGAGATGATGTGGTGCGGTGGGACCGGAAGAAACGCAGGGCTCTTTTGCGTTTTAGCACTGCATCTCTGCAGGCTTGGTTCCACCATGGACAACTACGTCGGGCTTTGTGATGGGTCTTGGAAGAAGGAATAGAATGTGTGGCAGCGTAAAGAAGAGAAGATTCTATGTTAACGGCTAGTGTAGTGTAATCGGATTCAGTGTATTGTTGTGCGAATATACTGTTGAATAATGTCCAGTTGGCGTGTGCAAATTTCCACCTGATCTGCTGTGAAGGTATGATTGAGCAAGGTGATAGGAGAGAGGTAATAACAGGACAGTGATCACTAGAGAGGAATGAGTCGTGACTCTGCCAGTGCAGTAAAGGAGCTAGAATTGAGGAGCAAAGTGTAATATCGAGATGTGTGAGTGTGCCGTTGTATTCGTGTAGACGGGTTGGTGAGCCATCGTTGAGAATGTTGAGTGTGTGATTGGTGATGGAGGAGACCAGCTCGCGGCCTCGAACGTCAGAGACGGCCGAGCCCCAGAGCGGGTGTTTGGCGTTAAAATCGCCACAGAGGATAAAAGGATGCAGAAATTGTTGGATAAGAGAATCAAAGAAGAAAGAATCTACAATTTGTTGTGGTGGGATGTATAAACTGCATATAATGATTGTTTTGTTATATATAGTTATTTGAACGGCTACAGCCTGATATGGTCCGGTGAGTGTGATGCGATGATGTGGAAGAGAAGACTGAACGAAGACGCTAGCACCGCCCTTACGCCTGACGTTATCAGCATAGAAGTGGTGTGCGTGGTAACAGTTGGGCATGAAGTGTAAGTTGTCTGTTGGAAGGAAGTGTGTTTCTTGTAAGCAGACTGTGTGTGGTAGTGTAGAGGTGAGATGTTGTTGGAGTTCGGGGCGCTTGTTTTGAAAGCCCCGACAGTTCCACTGGAAAATGAGAGGATACATATCGATATATAAGTGAAGTATGTAGTTCTGCTAAGTGATGAGTTGATTTTCTTTTCTTTTCTATTTTTTCCTACCGCCGGCTGTCCTGCATTTTTTGGAGGCTCTTGGTGGGGATTTTGGTGGTAATTTCCGTTGTGTGTAGGAGTGATCGTCGTCGATGTTTGAAGTACGCTTCCGGTCAGTTTCGACCGGCTCGTCATCGTTTGGTGAGCGCTGTGCAACAGCAGTGTCACTACTTGTGTTGTCAGCAATCGTATGACTGGTGTTGTCAGGATGGTCGTTGGTTTTTGGTTGTTCTGTTGTCTCCACCTGATCTTCGTTGGTGGAGACGGCGTTGGTGAAGACGGGTAACGCGGCAGGTGTGAGAGGAGACTTCAGTTGACTGATGAGTGCCGCCATAACTGTGGTCAGATGGGCAACGGACTCTGAGAGAGATGACAGCTGTTGCTGCATCTGGGCAAGTTCTGGCGCTGCTGAACTGCACGCTGTTTGTTGTTGTTGTTGTTGCTGTAGATGTTGTTGTTTGGTCACTGCGGCAGACGAGACTCTGGCAGTTCTCTCCACTTCAGTCTTGGCGTCAAAGTAAGATATCTTGTTTTTGTATTGTAGTTCGAGAATTGAGTGCTCCTGAATTCGACTAGGGCACTGGGCCGCTGAGGCACAATGTTCACCCCCACAGTTGACACAGCGGGGAGAGCATTCACCTTGATGACTTGTCTCGCTACAGATAAGGCACACTGATGGTCTTGAGCATCTTTCTTTCTTGTGTCCGAAGCGTCCGCAGTTTTCACACAGTATTGGTTTTGGGTACCACGGCCGAACTTCGTATTTAACATAGTCAAATTTAAGCTCGGTCGGGCACGTCAGTCTTTCAAATGTGAGCAATAGGACAGGCGATGGTCTTTGCCCGGCCGGACGAGTGGGACGGCGGACCTCAGTGACACCGAGATCGGCCATCCATTCTTTGAGGTCGTCAGTGTCGATGTTTGTCAGATCAGGTGCATATATGGATCCTTTTGTGAAGTTGAGGGATTTGTGTAGGCTGATGGTCGCCTCAAGTCCTCCGAAAACTCTGGTGTTCAAGAGTTTGTTGGTCTGGTCTTCATTTGTTGTCTTGATCAAAAGTTGGTCGCCTTTGACAATTTTTGCTGATTCAGCTTTTCCTTGCAGAATATTTCGCAGTGATTTCTCTATTTTTGGCCATCCCAAAGTACCGATGGGTGTTTGCGTTTTTATTACGAGGAACGAACCCTCGTCATGGTTCCCTCCGTCTACAGGGAAGAAGTTGGGGTCCACTCGACCCCTACTCCTCCCCATTTTGTGATGGGTGTCGTGACTATGACAGCGAGAAATTGCACGGAATATTAATTAAGATGGTTAAACGTGAAATAAAATAAAATAAAAAGGAAAGAAAAAAAAACACCAACGGGATTTTACCTATTTAACTACCTATTATATCGTATTTGGTTCGTATATACACCTACACGATTAAAACCATCCGATTGCATACAAGCAAAACAAACAATAGGAATACACAAAACACAAACAAATAACAAATAGGAAAGCACAACCTATTTTGCCAAAAATACAATATTATAACTGCTCATACAGGATAATTTCGATATTTAGGGCAAGAAACGTGTACACCTGATCCACCCAAGCAGGCGTATTCCCATGTGTCTACTGACCTGTTTAAAACTACCTGTTGAGTTAACGTCTTTGCTTCCTCACTTTCAGTAAGTGTTATATATTTTATATATATACATTATTTTTAAACGTTTTCTCGATTCGATTCCAAACCAATTCCAAATCAAGACGAATTTTGAAGTGTTCCGTTCGAAATATGAAACACAAAGCGAAAATACAATTACAAAACACATTACTAAGTACCGTAATTCCTTGACCCTGCGATACTTACCGACTTTCGTCACTAACACGCGGAAAATGTGTTTTACGTAATGAGCGGTGTGCAAATTGTTGTTTTATCATATCGTCTGTCTTCTGTGGTATAGGTGAATAACGATGTAATGTTTGAGTAGTATATTAAATTTGGTGCAACCTCTGCGTAGCATTTTTCCAGATTGATAGAATTTGCTGGCCGCATTGCGGTGTTGGGCGATGTCGGATAGTTTTTTCGGTTTTGACACCGAATTGGTGAGTAATTTATATATCTCAGTGTCGTTTTTTTGCGGATTCTCTACGCCTAGTGGTTTTTCAACTGTGGAGAAAATAATATTAAAAGTTGTTCGAATTGTTTATGCATTTATCCTTGCAATAGTTATTTACGCCATTTTATTCGGTACCAACGTTTGTCTCTCCTCCGATATTTAATGGTTTTTTCGGTTTTCCCATGTTTAATTGTCATTTTCTTCATTTAGTCATCGTAATCACCATCATTTTCGCCTGCTGTTTGACAGCCTTCGTTGTCTCACGACGCGCTCACACTGCCCGATGATGACGGCAGCGATCATGAACATTCCGACGATCAGCTCAACGATGAAACCTTCGGCGTCGAAGCCAGTGAGCTTATGAGTACACACTCATAATAATATTAACATAAACAACAATCTAGTTATCTTGTGTGTATCAAAAGGTTGAAGGCCTCAAGTGACAGCTGCTACACGGGAAGAAGTCGAAGCTTATTAACACACAGGTGTATCCCGTGCAGCTCGCTGCCATCGCAGAACCAACCCTCTCCACGCTATGGCGCCACAAGGACGGAAGACGTATTAGAGAAGGCCACCTCCCCAGAATGCATGTCACAACACATGACTGATATCTGGTACCATTTACTGCTGGGTGGACAGGGACTTTTAGATTATAGAATTCACCCAAATATATTCTCCTCCGCTGGGTTTTGAACCACGGACCTCCCTCTTGTGAGGCGGGTGTGCTATCACTACACCACGAAGTCCAGCATCAAACAAAAGCGTACTTTATTTTCCCGTGTACAATATAGTTTTTTGGTCTAATTTTTCACTTTAAAAATAGGCGGTCTCTTATACATAGGAGTAGGTCTTTTAATGCCAGTATTTTTCAAGAATTTTTTGCTAAATGTTGAGGGACTTCTTATACACGCGAAAATGCGGTGTATCTATTTAATTGTGTGTCCGTGTGTGTGTCCGTGTGTGTGTGTGTGTGTCAGGCGAATGGCGTGAGGAATCGCACGAGCTGGCCGCCGCGCAACTAGAGCGTGAGAGGCACTCACACACTCTCTCCTCGCCAGCCAACGGCCACCAACACAATGATGAGCAGAAATCATACGACAATAACACCGTTGATGGCGTTGACGGTGATGGCGAGTTTGGCTTGCCGGATACACTATACAGTGATCTGTCGCGGCTGGTCACCGACGATCTGGATGAGCTGGACGATCCGTGTGTGATGTCGGTGAAGCGGCGAGTCAAGCGTCGGCATGATGAGCCGCCGGCCACACTGGCCTCTCTCGCTGCCATCACTTCTGGCCGTGGTGCTGGCGAATTTGCCTCACCAGTTGTGACGTCATTTTCGGCTCCAGGATGTAGCCCAGCAGGGTTTCCACCAGCTCCGGTACTCTCTCTCTCTCTCGCTTGTTTTTGCTCTATTCTATCTCTATATTTATCTGTCTTGTTTCCTTCTGATTTCTGTTTCTCTTCTACTCCGTCCCTCTTTCTCTCACGTTCTCATTTCCACTCTATCTGGTTTCCTCATTTATCTCTCATTTCTTAGCTATCGCTCTGTACGCTTCATGGCGCACTTGCTTTATTACACAGCAGCTCTGGTGGTCAGGTTTTCTACAGCATATGAAGCTCTTGGTTATTCCCGAGGCGATTCGCTATGTAATCGTAACCTTATCATATCTCGTATTCGCTTTTCCTGTTTGAGTTATATACAAACAAGTTGTATACGTGTATACTAGGGTTATGTGTATGTGTGTATATTTGTGCGTGGGTATATATACGCATGCGCTAACACACATACGTAAATCATACATGCGCACATACACACTCTATATGAACGCGTTGTGTGTGGTTGTGTTTCATTATTACAGCCTGCTTCGGATGGTTGTTCAAAGGTATTGCTTATATAAAATTATTATTTATTACAGTTCAAACATTACAAAAAACATTTGGCAAAACTGTTTTAATCATTGATTAATCTGAATTTGTTATTAAATCACCATTAATCATAAATTTGTTATTAAATCATCATTAATCATTTATTACTCATGAATTTGCTATTAAATAATCATTAAGCATTGATTAATCATGAAATTTTTATGAAATCATCATTAAGGATTGATTAATCATGAAATTGTTATTAAATCATCATTAATCATGAATTTGTGATTAAATCATCATTAATCATGGTTTTGATCATGAATTTGTTATTAAATCATCATTAAGGATTGATTAATCATGAAATTGTTATTAAATCATCATTAAGGATTGATTAATCATGAATTTGTGATTAAATCATCATTAATCATGAATTTGTGATTAAGTTATCATTAATCATGAATTTGTGATTAAATCATCATTAATCATGGTTTTGATTATGAATTTGTTTTAATCGTTTTTTTATCTTTGATCATCAGATGTTATCAGAGGAGACATTAAATGTTTGTGTTTAAAATATTTTCCTGTTTTAAAATTGCACCTCAAGAATATACGGGTTTTGGTATTAAACCAAATTTGACTATATAAATATAAAAATAAATCAATAACAAACTGTTTGATGCTGCTTGCATAATGGTATATTTTGTTGTGGAAAAAGTGTCTTCTATTTTGCACTTGTCTTGATATTTGTAATATTAAACAAAGATGCCTGCCAGAAGCGTTTTGGCTCAAACGAAATTTTCAACAAGAAATGTGAATTGTTTATGCGAAATGAGAAATTGTTACGTCTTACAAACAAAAACGTCTCACAAAAACATACGTCTTAGCATGTTTGTATGTATGTTTGTACGTATCATATGTGTATGTATGTATCATATGTATGTGTGTTTTTATGTATGATATGTGTGTGTATGTATCATATGTATATATATATATATATATATATATATATATATATATATATATATATATATATGTATGTGTGTGTATGTATCATATGTGTATGTGTGTATGTTTGTATGTAGCATATGTGTATGTGTGTGTGTATATATCATGAGTGTATGTATCATATGTGTGCGTGTTTGTATGTGTATATGTGTGTATGTATCATATGTGTATTTATCATATGTGTATGTATCATATGTGTATGTATGTGTGTGTGTGTCAGATTCAACGCAGTCGTTCTCCGCCGGTTGTGTCCGTTCTCACCGCCGATCTGTCCGGCTGTCCGTCTTCGGCGTCCATCTGGTCGGAAGTGGCGGCACCCTCATCCGTCAATCCGCCGGTATCCGTCAATATGACGCGAGGCTTTCCGCCGCCTCCACCAGTGCCGCTTTCCGGCAAGGTTTGGTCTACGTCACACGTTTTTCTCTGTATCTGTCGTGTCAGAATGATACTACAGCTATGCTTTATTTTTGACTAATTTATCTATGTATTTAATCATTGTTGATTTAAGATCAGAGTTTCTTAACACTAGAAGGACCGGGAAATTGAACTACCTAAAAGAACCGAAGTCGTTAATTGACGACTTGTTAATTAGCACCATGTCCCACATTGCTTAATTGTCTCGATGCTATTTGTATATATTATAATGCAGGGTTTTGTCAAATAGTTCGATTGATTCGGTTTTGACTTCTAACTTTTTCTGGCATTTGCAAGTTACTAAGGGTATTTGGTTACTTTTTATCTGAAAGTCTCTTTTTGTGAGTTGTCCGAAGCAATATAAAGGACATTGTTGCGATCTTTTATTTAATACGTTACTTTTTTGGGTTGTTCGCTCACTTTTGGTGGTTATGTTTATCTTTGCAATGTGAGGTCACATTTTGGAGTTTTTGTTGTAAAAATGACACCAGAACGGAGACAGGGTGGAAAAGAGGGTATTATGGTGTGAGTCAATGGTTTCTTTCTTGAAGAAATTTGTCTTTTGAGAGATCATTGGGCTAATTTTTAGGTTCCTTCTTTAGGTTACTTTTTCTCGAAAATAAAGTTACTTTTTCCATTTTCATGTTACTTTTTGGACAGCCCTAGTCATTAGACACAAAATAACCGAATTTGAATTGATAAAAAACACACATTTGATTTTCCGTCTGACCTTTAGTTTCCCACTTGGCAACTCTTCGATTCCCCACAGATTGAGAACCAGTGTTTTAAATTAACTATTGGTGTACATATTGAATGTGTATATATATATATATATACATTCAATATGTACACCTAACCTAACCTAACCTATGTACAATATATATATATATATATATATATATATATATATATATATATATATATATATATATATATATATATATGTGTGTGTGTGTGTGTGTGTTCATTTATGTTTGAATATATATGCCTCTGGTTGATTTGCCTGTATATATGTGTGTGTGTATGAGTTTGATTGATAGGGCTTCATAGACCTACCTGATGTAGATCTCCATTTATGTAGATCTACCATTGTAAATCTCCTCCTAAACTCTACTGTACTGTGTGTGTGTGCTTGTATGTTTGTGTGTATTTATTCAGATTCGCACTGTGGAGGAATTGGAGCAAGATTTGCTCTCCGACGCTGCCAATCCTTCTCCTCGTTCATCATCCAATGCTACTGCATCTTGCACGGCTGCGGTTCAATCTTCACTGCGTGGCCATTCTTCTAGCAACAGCTCCGGCACCCCGCCGGGTCTCCAAGCACCACCACCACCACCACACAATAGCAACGGCCAATTATCTCTGCTGCCCGATATGTCGCGACCGCCGCCGCCTTTGCCTCTGGCTTTGCTACACCGTCCTCCGCCGCCGGCCGGGGGCTTTGCCGCTGCTCATATGCGTGCCCCAGTATCTGCATCAGCGCTGGCTCACTCAAGTGGCGGCGCCGCCCTGCCATCCAACAGACTCCGTCATATTGTTCCTCCGCAACTGAACCGAGCCGGTGTGTGTGTCTGTCTGTCTCTGTGTCAGTGTGTGTGTAGCAGCTTTTGTGTGTGTGTGTGTGTGTGTGTGTGTGTGTGTGTGTGTGTGTGTCAGTGTCAGTGGGTCAGTATATGTGTCAGTGTGCGTATATGTGTGTGTGTGTGTGTGTGTGGGTATTTCATTGTGTATGTGTGTTTGTGTCTGTGTATCAGTGTGTGTGTGTGGGTATGTGTATATTAGCGTATGTGTCAGTTCCTATACACTTCTGCTACATAATATCTTATATCTTAACATGTTATTATCTTAGATCTTAACTTGTTCTTGTTCCCTGTCCAAAATGAGATGAGATGTGATGTAAATTGCTTCATAGAAACCACAACATGCAGAAGAAATATATGTACCTGATGATGATATAAACACGCACACGTAGAGACATACGAGACTCGTACATATTTATTTCTCCAGTACATCAAGTATTTAGTCGCTTATCAATGATAAATTATTCTATGATGAACATTAATAAAATATTTATGAATAAAAGAATTAGCCAATATCATATCACGCCTTGTGTGTCTGTATATATGTGTGTGTGTGTGTATGTGTGTGTTGTAGGTGTATGTTCTGGATATGGTCGGACGGTTATTGGCGGTCCTATATCTGCTAGTGCCGCGGCTGAGGTTGATTTCTACAGCGGTATCATGACTGCTGCCGACTGTCAATGGCTGCTCAATATTCAGCGATTGCAAGTGCACTCCAACTCTGACTACTACTTCAAGGTGCCGCCTACACACACACAGACAGACAGACACACACGCATATACTCACACACACATCCGATGTGGCCTGCACATAAGCTAGCAATGAAGTCAGACATGACCGAACCAAGCGAAAAATGAGGCAACTCATCAACAACGGGCAACTCTGCAAGCAAAACAAGGAGACTTGAAATTGAACACACATACACTTACACACTGACACACACACACACACACACTGACGCACATACACACACTGACAAACACACACACACTGACAAACACTGACACACACACACACACAAACACTGACACACACACACACTTAAACACTTACATACACATAGACACACCCACATACACACACACATACGTGATTGTAAATACATGTATGTACGGGAAAAAACACACACACAGATGTATACAAACATACATACACTGAGGTGTAGGCACGCTGACACAGTCACACTGACACACACACACACACTAGCACACTCACCTTTGTGTGTTTGTGTGTGTGTAATACGCGCTTGTTATCCCTGCGCCACGACATTGCCGCTGACCACGCCTAGCGAGCTGAACATGGTCACAAAGAAGCTGATCAGGGCCGATATGAAGTACAATGGCAGAATATAGCGGGCGAGACCGGCCCCAGCGTTGGCATAATACGGCGACGTATTGGACTGGTATACTACCACTGCGTGCTTCTGTTGCTGGGGACGCGCTTGACTGGATTTTGTACACATTGCCACAATAACAAGAGACAATGTCACAATTCTCAATGCTGTAGCCATAACGACCGCAATTGTGTGCGTGTGTTGACGCGCTAGTGAGTGAGTTTTGGCTACTAGCGGGGTGTCGTAAGGTGTATGTGTGTATTGTGTCCGATTAGTAAGTGATTAATCGACTGAACATTTTTACATTGTGACTATTTGAGGTTCACGTTCTGTGTGTGTGCGTGTGTGTGTCGTATCTTCACTATATCATTAGTGTTTGGGTAAATTGGTGTTTTGATTGAACTGCCGTTTTTATGCGTGTTTTTAATGTTTCACATTGATTTGTCAACTTTGGAATTGTTTCAATGTCAAACTGACACAAGGCTTAATATTTTATAAAACAGTCTCTTTTTATTGCCAATTTTTCGATATTCTTGATGTGGAATTAAATATGTTGCCAATGAAATTCGGCGGTTTATATTTCCTATTCACCCGCTTCACCGATGTTAACTTATGCACTGTTAATATGTTTTGTATTAATGAATTTTAAAGAGATGATATAGCTAATTTCTGTTCATTCCAACGTTTTCTTTTTTTTGTTTATTTCTCTTTATGAAATATATTGATGTTGAGCGCAACTGTCGAATATTTCGAATATTTGTTCTGTTGCAATTCTGTGTGTGTGTGTGTGTGTGCATGGATAAACAATAATTTCTACAAAAAAGAACATCACTAAAATGTCGTGGTTTCTTCTATTGACGGACGACTTTTTTCAAATTATCAAAGTTTCATTTTTCCCGCCGCTTGGCAATAATCTCACTGTTTTGGCATTTGTTCTTGTTCGACAGCGCTACATGACGCGCAGGCCGCAGGTTGCTAGCAACAATGTTGCACGTGAACAAGGCGACGAAAAGCCGCTGGAAAAACGCGACTACAAGCCGCCCAACGTCGAAAATTCACTGGGAAAACTACAGGTGTGTGTATGTGTGTGTTTGTGTGTTTGTGTGTATCTATCTGTGTATGTATGTTTACTTGTGTGTGTGTGTGTGTGTTGCGATATGTATGTATATTTGTGTGAATTTTGCCATTGTGTTTGTTGATTTGTCTGGGCGGAGTGACATTATGAAGTGTTATCGGATGATGGTTTATTATTTATTGTTATTTATTCATTATTTTCTTCTCCAACACTCTTTCTAGATTTTTTCTTTTCGAACTCTCTTTCTCTCTAAATCTTTTAGGCGCTTCCGGTACATGGGGCCACCTTAGGGTGATAATAGTGCACTTGCACTCTTCCCATGCTACTGGATTTGCCTGTAATTAAGAATAATGATAATATATTTGTATACGTATGTGTGTGTGTCTATCTGTATGTCTGTCTGTGTGTGTGTAGGTGGCCAGTGTGACTGCTCCGCGGCGGGTCATTGACCTTTCTGTAGTCAACAGTCAGGAGACTGTCGACACTAAAGAGCACGGCAGTGTGCAGGAAAGAGATTGGGAGCACAGAGAGTCTGGTCGCTACAGAACAACTCTAATGGTCATTGAACAGGTGTGTGTGTGTGTGTGTGTTGTATTATATATAACTTTGCCACCTGTATATAACTTTGTTGGTGCTTAACTCCGTGGTGTAGTGGTAGCACACCCGCCTCACAAGCGGGAGGTCCGTGGTTCGAATCCTGGCGGAGGAGAATTTCATAGGGCGAATTCTATAATCCAACAGTCCCTGTCCACCCAGCAGTAAATGATACCAGATATCAGTCATGTGTTGTGTCATGCATTTTGGGGAGGTGGTCCTCTCTAATACGTCTTCCGTCCTTGTGGCGTCATAGCGTGGAGAGGGTCGGTTCTGCGGTGGCAGCGAGCTGCACGGAACACACCTGTGTGTGTTCATAAGCTTCGGCTTCTTCCCGTGTAGCAGCTGTCACTTGAGACCTTTAACCTTTAACCTTTCTAAATTTGTGTTGTATGTATCTTTGTGTGTGTGTGTGTAAATGTTATATTTGTATGAGCAGATGTATGCCGATTTATTGACGTTCACCGACGAGGACACAGCGGGCGATAGACAAACTACGTCGTCGATCGAGGCGACATCTATAGCAGATCCAGATTCATCTTCAACTGAGGCAATAGCGAGTGTTGATATCAGACAGGCAGCTTTGAATAGGCTGCAAACTACAGTGTCTGTCTGTAACAGTCGACTGTTGGCCAACATACTGACTGTACGCAAAGGCAGGGTGAGTAACACATACACACACACACACAAACACACAGAAAGATACCGGTATTTGTGTGTGTGTTTGTATATGTATATGTTTATATGAATGTGTCTGTATCTAAACGTGTGTGTGTGTGTGTGTGTATATATGTATTTGTGTCTGTGATTGTATATATTTTTATATGTATGTTTGTATATAAGGTAAAACATCTAATTGAACGTCACTACGGGGAAGATTTGTCAGATAGAAGAACCTGCTGTAGAAAAGATATGAATGAATGAATGAATAGAGGTTTTACTTACTAATTGTTGTTGTTACTTATTGAATCATATTTTCATTTGTCTGTTGATTGTTGTTTATTTACTTATTTTATATTTATTTATATTTATTCGTGGTTGTCATTTATTGAATCACATATTTATTGATAATTGTTATTTATTGAGGAGTGTGGGCGGAGTGACATTTTGCAGTTTTATCGGATGAATTGTAAAATTGTCTAAAATATTTTTCTCTTTGGAATTATTTGCTTTTTTGCTTGCTCTCTTTCTCTCTCAAATCTTTTGAACGCTTCCAGTACATGGGGTCACCACAGGGTGGATTTACCTGTAGTTATTCATAATTATTACAATTGTACAGTATGTGTGTGCTTTACAGTGTGTGTATGTGTGTGTTTGCAGAGTTTGCTGTTGCGTTGTGCTGTTGTGTTGAGTGCACAGGAACAGCAGGTCATCGTGGCAACTCTGTGTGCCAATCTGGCATCACTGCTGGGTCGTGACCGTGGCGCTAGTCATCTCGACCATTTCGGCGCACTTGTGCGAAAGGTGTGTGTCTAAATTAATGTGGTTTACGTAGTGTTTTTCTGTTTGTGAGTATGTTTGATTTTGTATATGTGTGAGTTTGTGTGTATGTTTCGTATGTTCCTTGTGTCAATTTCCTTTGTTCATATATGAGTGTAATTAATTTGATTGGCGTACTTGAATTACGTGTTGTGGCATTGCTATTCAGGTATATGTGGGCGATGTTGATGTCTTATCCGTTCGTATGAGCTTGTATGTGTGTCTGATGTAACTGATTGTATGTTGTATTTATTTGGTTGTTGTATCTGTCTGTATGTGTGTATGTGCGCTTTATAAACAACTATGTGTAAAGCGCTTAATAAGTGTTCAATAAACTGAAACTGTGTATCTATCTGTCTGCCTTTTTGTATATATGTGTGTGTGTTCGTGTATATTTATAATTTGTTTTGGTTTATTGTGTGTCTGTCTGTGTGTGCCTGTCTGTGTGTGTCAGGTGGTGAATGTCAGCAATCTGGAGCAGATTATCGCTATGACGTCATCGATAGTGGTGCCCGCCGGGACTCGGTCCCCTGTCGGGACCCGGTCCCCTGCCGCCGTGTCAACCAGTCCCAGCAAGTCTTGTTGTCACGAAGTCACCAACTCAGAAGACATTGACGCCAACACACTGTCTTGTGTGGTCTCTTCATCTGTGAGTGTCATTGTGTGTGTGTGTGTGTGTGTGTGTGTGTGTGTGTGTGTGTGTGTGTGTCTGTGTGTGTCAGTGTGTGTGTGTGTGTGTGTGTGTGTGTGTGTGTGTGTGTTATTATGTGTCAGTGCGTGTGTGTGTTTGTTTGTGTCAGTGTGTGTGTGTCAGTGTGTGTGTGTCTGTGTGTGATATTGTGTGTCAGTGTGGTATTGTGTGTGATACTGTGTGTCAGTGTGGTATTGTGTGTGTTTGTGTTAGTGTGTGTGTGTGTGTGTGTTTGTTTGTTTGTGTCAGTGTGTTATTGTGTCTGTGTGTGTTTGTTTGTGTCAGTGTGGTATTGTGTGTGTTTGTTTGTGTCAGCGTGGTATTATGTGCTGTTGTGTGTGTGTGTGTGTGTGTGCGTGTATTAGTGTTTTAGTGTGTGTTTATTTGTGTATTTGCATGTGTGTGTGTGTGTGTCTTTTTTCCGATCTGTATACATGTATATGTGTGTGTGTGTGTGTGGGTGGGTGTATATGTGTATATAGTTTGGCGTGTCTGTTTTGCTGATGCTACTCATGGCCGGACAAACACAACAACAACAACAACAAAAACAGCAACAACATGACGTTTGGTCGCGCTTGTTCGCCGCCGTGGTCGCCAGTCTTGAGCGAATGTTGCCAGTGGTGGCGCCACCAATGGCCGCGCTCATGACGCCACCACTGGACGCGACGAATCATCAGCAGATTATCAATAGTAATCTTAATCAGGTTGATAACAATCATCAAGATGTGATGACGAGAATTTTCACAGAGCAAACCACCACTGATCATCAGTAAATCCGTTTGTCTGTCTGTCTGTGTGTCTGTGTATGTGTGTGTTTGGAATTCCGTTCAGAATGTTTGTGAGTATTTTTCTGCTGGTTTGTATCTACATATTCGAGTTCTCTTTTCGTCTGACCGTGTCTAATGTGTATTCCACTAACCATCGAACGTGTGTGTTTGTGTGTGTGTGTGTGTGTTGACAACTCTTAAGGCTGGTATTTGTTAAGGCCCGAGTTTTGTTGTTAATTTTCGCTTGATAATTGTGTACAGTGTTGCATTGCATTGTGCAGGTGTTGTATTGCAAGGTGTCATTGTGCTTCTCAAATGAGTTTGTATGTTTGTGTGTGGACGCACGCGCGCGCATTGAGGGGCAGCAAAAATATATATTTCATCAGAATCGTAACGTGTTTTCTTTCGATTAAATACATTTTTACTGGCGTTTGATAATTCGTGTGGTTTTCAAGTATTTTATGTGAAAAATGTATGTTTCTGGTTTTAATGGGCATTCGAAGATATTAGGTGAGTGTTTATAAATTTAATAGTTTTTAAATTGTCCCGGTATGTTTTCGAGGTGTGGGTATATATTATTTAACCTAAATATACCCGTAATTATAGGAGCGTATTCTATATAGCAATATCTCAATAAACTGACTCATAAAGTCTGGCATCTTTGGTAGTCTTCGTGTGACGTCATAGAATTTAATCAATAATGCCAGACGCCCAAACCGAAAACAATTGCTCAGCTAATTAGTTGTTTCCCAGGAAGTTAAAAAATCCTAGTAAAATGAGTTGTTAGTTTTTATAACTTCTAATGAATATATTTCTTCTTGATAAACGCATTGTTCAAATTTAACTGAATTAATCATTTACTTAATCAGACTTGTAGAAACGCAATCACGGAACTAAATTATTGTTTTTATATTATAATTAAAATATCCCAGAGTACTCAGTAAGCTCTACAATATAAGTGGAAGTGTTTTAAATTCTCCATGGCCAAATTTCGCTCTGTTTTTGTATTTCTGCTTTACCGCTGGCATTTCTACGTTTGCTCTCTACGTCAGCTTGGCAATACAATTAGACTCGCGAATTCACTGCAGTTTCAGATCCAATTAGCGACGCTATTGTCTCTTGTTTATACCTCTTCTCTCTCTCTTTCTCTCAGTCCTGTTCTCTCTTTATAACCTCTGTTCTATCTACACCTAGTTGTGCATAACTATATTTGCACACACGCACACAAAGTTACTGCTAATGAAACTATACTGACTATAAATATTTATCATTTAATCACAAATTGCATGCGGAAATGAGATAATAATTGATAAATTTCCTGTAAGCAGATTCATTGAATCAATACTAAATACTTGCTCACATATTAACGGCATAAAACTGTTCATCAGTGACTCTGGACTCATATTTATTTACATTTACATATTTATTCGCGTACTGGTCGTATAAGTCAGCAGCGCCGGGGGGGGGGGTGAATGCAGCCAATACGCATGCCAGTCAACGCCACACGTGCGTCAGAAAGTGCTGAGCTGGCCAGCAAAGCGATCAGGACGAAGAAAGAGACCGTGAGAGAGAGAGAGGGAAAAAAGTTAGAGTACTTGCTGACCGCCAGGAAACACGCTGGAATTTGCATGGTGGGCAGAAAAAAAACGAACGAATAAGCGAAAAAGAGACAGAAAGAAATAGATAGCCGAGCAAATCTCGGGAGATGGCGCAAACTCCTCATAAATCAACCGCACTCTGACAGATCGCTCAGTTTCAAAGCCATTTCGAGTTTGGAAAACGACTTCACTTGT
>OU696580.1:3236201-3253701 GCA_916048095.2 Sacculina carcini | reverse complement strand
GGTGTGTGTATGCGAGTGTGTTATATGCAATATATTTTTTATTGAGATATGTGAGTTGTAATTGAATAGACACAAAATGATTGAAGATCCCATGCAATTGACCAACTGAGTCAACTTTGAACACTAATGCATGATGGCTGTCATTTCCCCGACATAAATCCACACCCATGCATTGCATGCTTGAATTTTGAATTTCGGTCTTCGGGCCTTTACTGTGCGACTTATCTGTTTAAATAGACGAATTCAATTTTTGCGTGCCTCTAGGTAAGTTGCCCCAAGCTAAGATGCCAAGACTTCCTGTGTATAAGTCAGTCATGCCCTGGCGACAGATATTTTGCATAGACGACTATTTCGTCAAGTGAAGTTAGCCATCCGCAAGACAGCTTTGCCTATACATGAAACTGTTGTCGTCTGTTGACAGAAGTTGTGAAGAGTCGATTTGATACGTTTCTGGTACAAAATCTATGGAAGCAATGCGAAGTGAAGCTAAATTTCATATTATATTGGTTAGAAGTAACCTGGTTCTAGAAAAGTTATTCTCAACTGTTTTTTTCAATTTATTCTACCTTCGCGAATTTCAAAAGTTATTTTTGTAATTTTTCTTCCAAATCACATCCTGGCTAAAAGAGGAATAAAATTTGTCAATGAAGAGATGCACACAATTGATTTACTATGAGGGGAAATTTTTCAAAATTTATTCACTCACTTTGATTGGCGAAACATCATTATGTTTTGAGTGGAGAATTTATACCAAAAAACACACAAACATACAAACACGTACAGTGTATCAAACAAACTCAGCTTTTGCCACTGTATTCATTGTTACACAAAACATTAATTTTATCGAAAACATCAACTTTCTACTTGTGTTCCAATTCTAGACAACAACAACTACACAAACACACGTACACACACACGCGTATTTAGGTTCATCACCGATGGTGTAATCTAGGAAATATGGCAGGAAAATAAACAACAAACAGCAGAGACATTACATTGTTTATTAAAACAATATAAAAAATCTAGCAAAAGTTGCATTTTGTACAAATGTTTTTTCTCCAAAAACAGCGAAACATTGCAATTTCACAGTGTTGCATAATCCTCTCCTATTGTATCCTATACTAATGATTATAACAATTTCCAAAACAGACCTACATGCGTGCGATTCAAGCTCGAAATCAAATTCGGCTCAAGCGAAAATTTGGTGCAAAAGTAATGAATAATATATTGCAAATCAAATTTATTGTCCATTTCTTCCATGAATGCCACATTAATATATTTACTCTTGTTAGCCTAGTAACGTAAGTCATACACAAGCAAATTGCTATATCTAATCTAGAACTAAATGGTTGATTGATTCAACAAAAAAGCAATGCACATAAACGCCCGTAAGAAATGAGATCTCAAAAATGCACATATCACAAAAGCGACACAATTTGTATAAATAATCGTGCGTGAAGGACAAATATTATTTCACCTTTACGCGTAAAGTAAGCTCACGCTTTTGGATGACTAGGCTGCATTAATTCACAGTGCGTGTAGAGGAATGATTAGACAACTCAGCAAAAATAATAGTTATAAAGATAATTTTAACACTTGACAAAGCTCTGCTTAAATAACTTGATCAAAGATCCAAGAACTCATCAAGAACTGTTTGTTCGATTGACTCGGGAATCATCTCTGTGTTAACGGTTGTCCTTGCCTCTTGATCAAATGGGGATTGGGAATATGACACTATTTACGTAGCTCCCAATGAGCGAATTTCATGCGGAGGAAATCAGTTCTGTTCCAGCGTTGTTTACGTTCTTAGACAGACATAGACTATTTAGTATTTTGTGAGCAGTATCGCTTTTAGAAAACAGCAATCTAAATTTTGACAGCCCACAATATTGTAACCAACATCAGGCGATACGCCGTACCAAGATACTTAGATATATGCACGCACACACACATACAAACATGTTCGGGGATATATCAACCAATTAACGAGTACAACAATTAATTTCTTCAGAAGAAAGGACAGAATAAGAATTGGAGCAAGGTTAGGAGCACAGAGAAGGTAAGGAATAAATTGGGGCCAGATACAACATCAGACACAACAATTTACAAAACCCATAGAATTTCAAAAACCCACTTGCGTCATGAACAATTTTGAAAGCGTTCCAATGGCAAACGTTCAATCGAACAGATATATCACTCACAATCACTTGCAACGTTGACTCAAATCTTCCCTTTGTTGTGTTAGCAACACACACTCACTCACACACACACACACACACACACACACACACACACACACACACACACACACACACACACACACACACACACACACACACACACACACACACCGCTACACACCACCTGATCAAAGTCATTGCGGGAAAACGGGCAACAAACAGTCAACGGATAAAGATGTTTCATTTGAGCTGACCGCGTCATACTTTGGCAGACGGTCGTGCTGCCAGGCTTACTAGACGAACGTCTTGCTGTAGTCCGTCGCCGTGCGATCTACATCGACGCCGTTGTCGCCACGCGTTTGTCGACACCAGAGGCACGTCCGACTCGGAGCGTCCATCGTCCGAGAAATCAGTCTGTGTTGTTTTGTCAGCGGCCAGCGGTGGCTCATCGATGTACAACGCGTGGGAGTGAAGTGGAGAAGAAGAGCAATCAAGAGTAGAGTGTAGACGTCGGTCGGTGTCAATATCGGCGAGGCTGTGATATCCCCCTCGTCCGACATGTAAAGAAGAAGTCAACGAAGAGGTTAAAGACCCCGCAGCCAGCCTCTCCAGAAGACTGCCGACGCTAACTCCCAGAAAAGGTCTAGCACGTAGCAGCATACTGAGACGGCTTCCGCGCTCTGCATAATTGACACCTGGATCCTTTCTGGCAGTTGACTTTGCGGTATGATCTTTGGAAGTATTTTTGTTGTGCTGTATACGACCTGAGATCGAGTCATTGTCACGATTTCCCGCAGGACTAGTATGACTTCTAGTCGTCATGTCATTCAGCAATGGGACTCCTCTTGCGTCAGAGCATTGTACTGAAAAGCGCGAACACTCACCATCGACAGTATAGTCAGCCACCACTCCTGAATCAGGAGTGATATCCTCTGAAACTGTATCGCAACTGCGCTCACTGGGCAAGGCCAAGCTGAATGAAGCCGCATGTGAGGCATCAGGAGTAGTGCAGGATGCCGCGTGCAATTGATGCCGGCCGAAGAGCACTTCCGAACCTGACTGGTGAGTCGGTGATTGCATAGGCGACACGTCCGTCAAGTAGTTGGCTGTGTCTAGCGAGTTAGCTGAGCCAGCTGCAAAGCCAGCGGCCCCAGTCGAGGCGCACTCCACACCCACAGTGCCCCGCTGTCCAGGCTGCTGATTTGAACCGGTTTTGCAGCGCCACCTGTGTCGGAAATGAGCCGATCCGTTCTTTTCAGCGTGCTGGTACAAACGCACGTCGAAGCTGTGTGACGCGCTCTCCGAGCTGCACGGACTTTCGGCTGACGATCTGGCAGCGTCGGCGTGGCGGCGGTGGTGATGTCGCAGAGGCGTCGGTGGTGGCCACACGGAGCTGGCTGCGTCATACTGCGTGTCCTGTCCACTCGTTGAACTGCAGTCACACGAGCAGCAGTCACCGGCCGATGTTGACCGCATTGATGACGCCGGTGCCGGCGGTGGTGGAGGACTATCCAGAAAGAGCGGAGGAGGTGGCACAGGAGGAGAAGGACAGGCACTGGTGTTCAGCTGGCGGTATACATCTGTGTATTCATCACTGGTCTGGGTGCCATTCGATCGCACCGTATCGAAATGTCTGCGTCGCTGATCTCGCTGTCTGTGGTGTCTTTGCTGCCGTTGCTGCGGGCGACAAGGCCAGACGATATACGGCTCGGGCGGAGGAGGAGGTGGAACGGGCGGCGAAGGCAGTGGAGCGAGCAGAAACGAAGAAGGTCGAGAACCGTGCGGAGTGCGAGCCGCCGACCCGACAAATGAATGCCGCATCACTTGTCTCTGGCAGCGAGAATTAGCGTTGGCTGTGGACGCCGAAGCACTGAGAGCTCTAGCCGTTCCCACTGTTAGACGATCATCATACCACAGCCTCCCGTCGTGACTGGCGTCCTGTCGATTACCAACAAAATTATCTTGAAACACGACCAATTCACTGTCTACAAATAGCAAGAAAACGCTTGGCATTAAACCCTCCGTACAGACATCAACAATATTTTTATGTTAGTTTTTGTAAGGCAACTATAACTGTAGGTACTCGATTTTTCATGACTTGAAACAGTGCGAATACTCAATGTGTTGATCTGCCATGACATCGTCATCTTTTGAGCGGATTTCGATCATTCAGACGCGGATATTAATGAATGCATACATACAGAGCGAAGATAACCCATTACAAGATAAAGAGAAGCCACACAGAACGGACGCTAATGTTAGCAGCGGTGATAATCACGCACTGCGGACAAGTGGAACCTGTTGTCCAATCAAGCACCAAATGCTGTCGTTCAATAAACCAAATCGATGTCGAGTGGACGTCGATGGTGTGGAGGTACAAGGGATGATGGGCAAATCACTTGAACGACCTCATCATATGTGCGCACGCGCATCCACTCGCACTCCTGTCGGCATCGTTGCCTATCATTAATGAGACGTTAGGCACCCATCCATATGTTATGCTGCCCAGTAGAGCAGAAAAGGGAAATGAAGCACTGATGGGTAACATCAGTGCATCAGATGGTACAAAATTGGCTCTACGGGAGGGCTTCAAATCGCCCTCGTATCTCTCAATCATTAACATCAACCGTAATTGGATAATCTAGCGAGGGCTAATCGAAGATTGAAAAAACAGTCGATACAGTTAGAAAGAAACTGAAAACCATGAAAAAATAATGTCACAATGTATAGTAAATTTTTTAAACAAATTCTATCTGACTGAATTTTATTTTCCTTATTTTAAAACTTGGCAAAAAGACATAGTAGCTGGCAAACTTTCTAGCTTAAATATTATACTAATTTTTGTTTTGGAAAAGATGAACACATTTTACTTGCTTTCACAACAACTGATGTAAAATTCAAATATATTCTCAAAATTGATATTACCAGACAGTATTTGGAAAACTATTTTTTGATTTATTGTAATTAACAATTGTATTTGAGGATTCTTATATGTGTATGCAAATATTTAATTGTATCTGTAGTTCTTGTAAAAGTTAGAGCGCATTTGTATGACCATGTTCTGTTTTTGTGTTATTCCGTTTGTTCGCTCTGAGGCTTTGATGTAAGACCAAGTCCACTTCACGACATACTATTTATTCTCTTTGTGTTTAGCTCAAGTCGTTTTAACGTCGCTGAAGACGCCATTAACATGTGTCGAGGGCGGACATTAGAGCTTCACAACGCAGCCAGCTTTCACATCAAAAGGATTGCTCTCACACTCACGACTCTCCCGGGAGCAATGAGCGTTTCGCTGTGAGTACACGTGCTTTGTTATTTTAAACACTACTGTATGACAAACAAAAACCGGGCATCTTCGTCTTATAAATACACAGCGCTTGAATACAGCATTAACAACAAAAAACGCTGAAAGGGTTCAAGTCGTTTTACATAGGCGGAATTAACAGAGAATACTGCACTGACCTGCACAACCTGATTATGACTGCAGACCACAGGGAAATAGTCGCTTTCGGTGAGTGGTAGAACCATATGTGACGGTTTCGGCCGCAGTGTTGAACTGGCCGAGTGAACGGCTCTTCCCAACAGCCTCATGAGTCTGCGACAGCTACCGGTACCAGCTGCAGCTGCAGGAGGATGCGGCTCGTGACGACGCAGCGGTTGACAGCCCGAGTACAGCAGAATATTGAGCTCGAGCCACTCTACCACTCGACACGCCAGCTGGTACGACCACCAGTTCCAAGCACGCGGAGGAGGCGATCTGCCGGCGCCATGTCCGCCCACAATCACCGCCGAAATGTCGTACAGCCACACCAGACCGCCGATCCGCAGTACAGCGGAGAGGGCAGCCAGCAACGAAGCAACCATTGCTAGCCGCACGGCAAGACCAACAGTGGTTCGTGGCAGACGGCGGGGCATGGCGCTGCCTTCAATTTGCAGTTTGGCCACCGTCTGCCGAAGAGTATCAGCGTGTAAACGACGGGCGGCACGAACCAGCGGCCGCAGCGCGCGCCAAAAGGCCAAACACAACAACAGCTGCCAGCTGGCCATTTGCAGCTGCCAGAGGAGCCACAACTGCTGTCCTCCGCGCCACTCGAGCGCTGATGCAACGTCACTAACTACGGTAACCGTCAACTGGAGAATGACAGCCCAAAACGCAATCATAGCTGATTGGAGGTGTGCCGGGAGCAGACGAACGTGCGTTGTGTCCAGCAGAGCGTAGAAGAGCACAAGAAACGCGCCCGAGCTGCCAAACATCGGCAGAGAAACAAGCGAACGGGCGGCAATAGGCGGCAGCCGACCTTGTGAAAGGTAAGGATCGAAAAGCAGGTAAAGTGATCGGAGAAAAGAAAATGAGAAGATGAACGCCAGCATTAGAAGGAGATGCGTTACGCGAAGTAAATGAGTGACAAATGCTATTCGAATTACAGCAACAATGCAACAGCACGTAAGAACAACGAAAAGAATACCGGTGGAATATACATGTGCGTACCAGGCGGGGCCCCACATTCGTATTGCACTGTGGAAGTTCAGTATTGTTTGTTTAGTTGAGACTTGGGGTGGCGTTTCGTCGATGTTCACACTCGAAGTGGAATTTGAGTGCAAACCGTTATGAGATTTCGTTGAAACATTTCCCGAAATAGTATGTTGACGACCCTGATCGTATACTTTCGTCGATGGGGTACTGTTATTTGACGGTCGTACACTACCATGGTGAGAAGTAGTCTCTAATGAATGATACCTTCCAGTAGTTCGCATCAATACTGGTGATAACACATGCTTCGTGCTGCCACTATTCCTAACTACGGGGGCATTGATAACTTTCAGATTGGACTCATTTGAAGCAGGGTGTTTTTCTGTATGGATTATACCTAGCTGAGGCAATGTACTGGAGTTATTGTGGCGTAAGCGTACTTCAGACGTAGTGAGTTGGTCTTCAACGGACGAAAATGGTTCTGAAGACAGATTACGAGTGGGATCCGTTAAACCAACTGCTCTTTCATCACTGACATTCTCAGAAGTCGCACTTTCTAGATGTCGTGTCATCTCTTCTTGAATTATATTATTTTTAACCTCGATAATTTCTTCATCAACAACGTCTATTGTGGGCGCCTTGCTCACAGGCAATATGATGGGTCTCTTGGTTTCGAAATTCACCTCGGGAACGGTGGATGACTCGGAAGCTCGACCCGCATTACGCGTACGATTTCGCTGATTGCCAAGGTGCGGTGCGGAGCGGGAGATATTCGCATTCGGCCGCATCAATCTCACTCGCTCCTTTTGCGTCGTCGCTTCCACATTGCTCCCTGGAGACTCGCGCGACGCTGGCCCAAACTCCATTGTCGTCGTTGGCGGTGCTACATCAGACGTCCGTGTCGCTTTCACATACGAAGGTGTGGTGGAGCGATGCCTGGACGGCGGAGGCGGCGCGGAATGTTCCATGCTAGTTATGGTCGTTTTTCCCAGCCGCCGACTTAACTGATGATTCGTCACTGCTGACGTCACCGGCGTAGTTGGGGCTGAAGACACTTGCACGACAGTTGCGTTCACTCCGGTCACATTGACGTCAACGACCTGCGTGGAGTCACCTGCGAGTGCGCTCTCTGTTGACGGTGCACTTCCAGCCTCTACAGACGACTCCACGGGAGGCTTGTCACTTCGAGTCATTGATGGCGGGAAATGTGTGCTTGCCGTAGCACGATGGGTGGTCGACGCCTCTTGAGCTCCAACAATACTTGTCGATGAAAGGTCGACAGAGGTCGTGTGTTCTCGCCGAGTAATGTCATGCGTTGAGCGGTCAGCCGAAATGCCGACTAGGCAACAACAGAGCACTAGGAACAACAATGTGTAAGCCAAACGATGCATTTGCATTCCTTCGTGAAGGCCTGTCTGAAAAAATAACACACACACACACACACACACACACACACACACACACACACACACACACACACACACACACACACACACACACACACACACACACACACACACACAAGTGTTGGTTTTATCAAACGTATTTGCTAAAATAAATTATTTACGTGTGGAAAAAGCAGAATGTATTATATTTGGTCAATTGTGGTCACAAATGCTCACATCATAATTGATAAATATCATTTGTATTGTAAATTATGATATGTATTGATATTTATTAGGCGTAAGTGCTTCTTGTAAAATGCATTGCTTATTAAGCACGATATGTTGTGCTATATTGTATAATTTTATATGCATAATGTATTTTTTCATCAGCATGTGACGTAATTCATGCACTGTACGCCTGGGCGTAGGTCCTGGGGGTATGTGGGTATATATACCCCCCGACAAATTTGGTGTGGGGTATGAATATGCAATTATACTCCCCGATAATTCTGCTGAGCTCAGTGCATTGGGCATATTATCAACAAAATCAGCATAGCCAAAAATATATATACACGACAAATGTAAAAATATATAAGTATGTGAACAGTTTTTTCTGACGCAATATAGTTTTTATTGAGGTATGTGTATTATAATTGAATAGGCCGAAAATAGTTGAGGGTCTCATGCACTTGACCAATTTAGCAATTTTCGAACGCTAATGCATGGTGGCTGTCATCCCCTCGAGCGTCGACATCTACGCCTTTGACTGTACGGTTACGAACAAGTAAAATTAAAAAGTGAATTTAATTGTATTTATATATCCCAAGAAGGGAGTGATAATCCAACAGGCTTCTTGGCTTGTATATCCTGTTTGTCACTGAAATAAAAATAAAATCCTATTTATCACGCTTCGCTTAAAAACCTTCGAAATAGTTACAATTATCGAAAATATTCTGGAATATGTATTTTTAAGTATATTTCAATATGTTTATGTATATTTCAATAGCAAGTCTATAATTGTCCAAAATCGACGATAAGAATGTTTTGAAAGCAGTTCTAATGTGAATGCAGCCATACGCACGAACGGCAAATGAGGATTTGACAACGTCGTCTGCTGTGATTCACAAGGCGTGCAAAGGGAAATTCCTCCTCGAATTGAAGATTAGAAGCAGTGTACAAACAGGGTATCACGTCAAAATGTCATCAATCGACACGCATTCACGTCACGAACCAAGTTGACAAGCGTCGAAAAAATGCCAGTAACATTTCTAAACCAAACTGAGTGTCATATCGTGTGGGAATTTATTTCAGCATTTGGATATGTATTGCCGCAGGGCTGACAAAAAACGTTAGCTTGAAAAATATATTCAGTGATATATAAATGTGTGTGTGTGTGTGTGTGTGTGTGTGTGTGTGTGTGTGTGTGTGTTTGTGTGTGTGTGTGTGTGTGTGTGTGTGTGAGTGAGTGACTTTAAATCACACTCGACAAGACATTTATTGAAGAAAAAGTCTTCAAGAGGAGTGTTCACTTTCAACAGTGTAGCAATGTATACAAATCATGTGGAGTATAAAATCAAACCTATCACATTTTCTTTGACGCTTGCTCTTGTGTCAATATTCGGCACGTACACACACTAACATACACACACACAAATATATATATATATATATATATATATATATATATATATATATATATATATATATATATATATATATATATATATATATATACCTAAGGAGAATGAGAGAAAGAAAGCGATGGGCACAGACACAGAGAGAGGGAGAGAGCATAAGACGAAGATTTATCCAGGGAGGGAGATTGATGTTGACAAAAAAAACCATAACACCAAAGCGAATGTTGTCAGAAGGAGATAGGAGGCATTTCGGCGAGCAGCGTTTCGTTCCACTGGCGGAAAACTCGCACAACAACGCCACCGCCGTATTTGTTTTTGTGCAAATCTTCACTTGCCGCCCGAGCGAATATTGGACAAGTTTCGAGCACACACTCAACTAGCTCATATATGGACAGATGCAAAAACGCCCAACTGAAAACTGCGAATGTGAGAAAAGTGAACGAAGAGAAACTATATATAGATAGATATATAGATATAATAGGATACGAGGAAGAAGGAAGAGGACAGGAAGAGAAGAAGAGAAGAGAAGGAAGAGGGGAAGAGAGGAAGAGAATATAGAGAGAAAGAGGGGATGAGGCAGGTATACATGGATGGACGGATAAGAAGAATGAGCGAGAGAGAGAGAAAGATATATTTGTAAAAAAGCTTTTGAATAGACAATAACAAGATCATGCGGTCAAGATTGCTTGGAGGCAAAAAAACTCAGACAACTCAGAAAGTCATAAATATATCGGGTGGGCAAACAATAACACACACACGCACTCACACACACGCTCACACACACACATTTTTTATTTCATTTCATTTATTGAAACATCATATATGGCGCAATCTCTACACAATGTCTCAGATGCGCAGACAGTACAATATTTACAATGCGGCATTGTACAAACGGACACATACATGTACAAATATTCACAAGGGCACACAACCACACATAAATACATTCAGCGGAAGTGCAGATGTATCACTGTCACCGACAGGTCAGTTCACATTCTTCGGCATTTCGGCAATGTGAACATGTATGGGCAAAAGGACCACAGGCACATATATACAGGTATAAGCGGACAGACAGGTGGAAAAACATCGCTGACAGCCATTAATCCTTCTTCATTTCAAAACAGGTGTTATTTACACCATGCATGACCAAAACATCACACCAACACACCCATACACACACGCACACACACATACAAGCACAATACACACACATACAAACACACAATCAAACTCATCGTAGGAAATATATAATCATGAATGTGGACAAAAATTACATTCAAACCTGAGCTTGTATCTTCCATTTATGCATACATGCATGTGTGTGTGTGTGTGTGTGTGTGTGTGTGTGTGTGTGTGTGTGTGTGTGTGTGTGTGTGTGTGTGTATCTAATGAACGTGCGCAATAATTCATGAGCGCTTTTACACTTTTGCACTTGGACAGATTTACTGCGAGTGAATTTAGCGCAGTGAATTCAGCGCTACACGGCGACACGGCACAACCCGCACAACGTTTACGACGTACACACACACCAGCGCTGCCAAACGACTAACGCTAGCCAATCTGGCATCACTGGAAGTGTGCTGTCAGTGTGTCCGACATACAGACATACATGCGCCTGTGAAAGCCGCATGTGGATGGGCAAAATCAGCGTGACCTCACCAATATATCAAAAGTAGTTTCATTAGCAAATGGAGCCGTGAATTACCTATATTATACTTTATACATTATATACAATACAACATACAATATACATACATTATACATCATACATTACGCAATATAAACTTTATATCATACCTTATATATTATAAAATACACATTTCACGTTATAACTTATATATTATACAATATACACCAAATATTATACATTATACATCATAATTACACAATATACATTATACAATATACATTACAAGCATGTATATTATACAGGCAAATACCCAGTGAACCAGGCTTGCTGTTTGACGCCGGCTTGTATGAGTTTTTATGCAGACTGTCTTCTGCATGATTTACCTGTCGTGATTGGATTGGCCAGCGGCAGCATTGATTATCGACCTGTCGTGCAAAATGGCCCAATTTTGTGTGTGGACCCGCTTTTTATGTGCGACAAACTCCGCTTTATTTGTGCGTGCGTGTGTGTGCGTGTGTGTACCTCGTTCGTGCCTGTGTGTATGTTTTTGTGGGTGTGTTAACGTGCATACTCCTGTGTGTGTTTGTGTGTGTGTGTTGCTCATTTTCGCCGCAAATCGCCAAAGTGCCACGAAATGTGATGATTGATTGGTGTGGATTTGTGCGGATTCATACGGATTGGTGCGGATTGGAAAGGCATAATTATCATTAATCGTGTGATAAGAGAAATCCTCTCAGTTGGTTTTGAATATCGGTTTTGACAGAACACTGATATCGGTGGGGCTCGTTCTAAAATATCAAAATTACCAAATATACGATTAATACACCAATGCTTACACACACACACACACACACACACACACACATACACAAACACACACAAACACTCATACACAAGCAAACGCATACGCACAGACTCACACTCATACAGACACATACACACACAGACACATACACATTAGAGGAGTTCCCTTAAAACTGTTCAAAATCTATTTGACGGGAAGAACTCTGTCGGTGTACTATGATTATCATTACTCATCATATGAGCAAGTTACAAGAGGGCTACCACAAGGATACACAAAATAAAATAACCAGGTGCATAATGAACTTGAGGAAGATAATGAAATTTGAAACAATTTGCAAATTTTTCATTATCATGCTCATGTTCAAACCTATGAATCTCAACCAGACAAGTCGCATTTTTCTTCATACAAGAAACGAGGATAAGACTATGAGAAGTCAGTATGATGTGCAATGCCCCAAATTCCGAAAAACGTTATTTAAGCACTGCATAGTATGTAATGGCCCTAGAACATGGAACAGTTTGCCGATGGAAATGAAACACTTGGAAACCGTCCAAATATCTAAAAAATAAAACTTGTTTTAAGAGTAAACTAAAAAAATATTTCCATGGATTCTGAATTCACAATTGTAATATTAACCCAACTGTTGTAATGTTTGTGTACTGTTGCTGTGCTGTACTGTCGCTTTACTGTACGTTTTGTGGAATATTTTTTAATATAGTCATTGTTCTTTGTGTATATATTGTCGCAAATATCCTGTGTGTCGTATAACCATGTGATGTTATACATATTCGTTCAAGAGCCGCGGCTCAACGAACATTGACACTGTTTATTGTTTAAGTTGTTACTGTGTGTGTGATTATTGCGTGGCAATACATTATAAATTTAAAAAAATACAATTACAAAAAATACACGCACACACATACACACACACATACGCATAAACATACATACACATACACATACACACATACATACACATATGCACACACATACACTTACACACATACACACATACAGACACACACATTGCTCACAAGATGTGATTGAATTTCGTATGCTAGCCATTTGTAGGTAGCTGAGATCAACTTTCAAGAAAAGGCCCTCACACACACACATACACACACACACACACACACACACACACACACACATACACACACACACACATACACACACACACACATTCACACAGCCGAGATTGATTTGCATAATTCAGGCGCGCTCAATTGATGCCCAGCTGTGAAAAAACCGTCATTTGACTGGCAGTTGGCGATAACAGGAAGAAAAAGCTAGCAGAGCTCGCACAGTGGCGAAATAAGATCAGCTTTTGGTAGACTTGCTTTTGGCCTGTTTGTGTAGCGTGTTCCCCACGCATTGCGTCACAAGATTAACTACGAATTTCGTCTGGGAATGTATGTGTGCATGTGTGTGTGTCTGTGCGCTTGTATGTGTATAGTTGTGTGTGTATGTGTGTCTGTATATATGTATATATGTGTGTGTGTGTGTTTGTGTGCTTGTGTTTGTGTGCTTGTGTTTGTGTGCTTGTGTGTGTATGTGTGTGTGTTTATGCGTATGCAAAATCTTCGCTCAATTGTGTTCAATTTGACTCTTGTATAAACATGATTGCGACCGCCGAAAGCCCAATTTACATACGTCTGTTTTGCCAAGTTATTGGTCTTTTTCAGTAGGGGAATTTCTCACACACACACACACACACACATACACACACACATACATACACACACATACACACATACACACAGAACAGCAACCCAGCCTCGTTCGCTTGTTTATGCAAAAAAATGTTCTGGCCAAACAATATTATGTAAATGTTGCAAATATAGCGCAAACACACACATGCACACACACACACACACACACACACACACACACACACACACACATAAATCACACGGGTCAAATTTCCTTGTAGAAATGCCAGTGTAATATTATATAAGACGCATGCATATTGGGATCTAAATACAAACGAATTCACAAGTTTTATGGATGAATAATTATAACGCAATATTTTTAACATTATATATTTGTAGAATTGTTTCAAAGAAAAAAATGTCACCGACGCTGACTTTTTGGCAATGCTGAGGAAATGTGAGCATTTTTAGCGCTCTAGGAAAATTGACGACAATCCCCTGAGAGGCTTCAAGATTATTGGCTCATACAAAGTGAACACGACTTACGGTTTCTATCAGAACACTTCTGTCATAACTGAGTGTGACTCGCTACGCAAACACCTTCCAACGATACATACACACACACACACACATACACATATACACACATACAGACAGACACATACACACACACAGGCAGACGGACGAGCAATATTTTTGCTTGGTGAATTAATATTTGCATTTCAAAGTGACACACACACACGCCTACACATGCATACACACACACACACATTTCTGATGGGCAAAACGTTGGCTGGTTTATAAGAGTGGTGGCGCGGCCCACAGCAGCTTTGGTGGCGCCACCAGACGCAGGTCACTTTAATCTTGCCGGTGTCTATTGAAATTAGGTGATGCGAGAGAGAAAAAAGTGGAAATGTGCAAATGTGTATGTGTGTGTGTGTGTTTGTGTCTTTGTGTCTTTGTGTGTGTGTGTGTGTGTTTGTGTGTGTGTGTGTGTGTGTGTGTGTGTGTGTGTGTGTGTGTGTGTTTGTGTGTGTGTGTGTGTGTGTGTGTATGTTTGAAACCGAAAACAAAACTGAAGAGAAAAACAGAAATGAAAACAAAAAAGAAAACCAAAAAGATATATATGATTTATACAACGTGGTTTAGCTTGAAGGATTTCAAAGAAAACATATTGTTATATAGCGTTATTCACAGATAAACGAGCGAATTCCCTAATCTAGATGAAATTAGAACTGTGAATCCACTCGAGATGGGAGGTATTCAGGCGCAAAATATTGTTTCCATTCTGAACGAAGGCTTTATTTAATAGGCTTCCCACCACTAGCGAAGTTTCGTTTCAAATCCAATTTAGCCAGATTGGTGAGGCGTTGGTGAATGCATATTACTCTTCCGAACGCAAGATATGACCAGACTCAACCAGATATTCTAATGAAATCATTTATATGCCGGTAATTTTCAGTGGAAATTGTATTACAAATATTTATACAAATTCGTTTCTCACTAAAATGTGGCAATTTATGGATTTTTCCATTCGTTTTTGGCTGATTAAGCTCTACAAAAAAATTATCTCTCTAATTACTTAAAAACCAAGCAGAATATATTTTTAGTATGTGTAAGTCAAGTTTTAATTTTAACTTTTGCCAAAAATATATCTTGTCGGTCGTAAACAGAAAATTATGCTGAAAAACCAAACTTTTTCCATTACAAATAACAAAAATTTCTGATGTTCATATATTCGATTTTGAGAAATTTCACATTCACAGCATTAAGATATTTTCAAACTCACCAACACATGCTTCCAAAGTCGTCAGCCAATATAATTAACTCCTGTAGAAATTGGACTACTACAAATTGTGGACTCCGTGGTGCAGTTGTTAGCACACCCGCCTCACAAGCGGGAGGTCCGTGGTTCGTAACCAGGCGGAGCAGAATTTCATTGGGCGAATTCTACAATCCCACAGCCCCTGTCCACCCAGCAGAAAATGATGGTACCAGATATCAGTCAAGAGTTGTGCCATGCATTCTGGGGAGGTGGCCCTCTCTAATACGTCTTACGTCCTTGTGGCGCCATAGCGTGGAGAGGGTCGGTTCTGCGGTGGCAGCGAGCTGCACGGGGCACACCTGTGTGTTTATAAGCTTCGGCTTCTTCCCGTGTAGCAGCTGCCACTTAGGCATTTAACCTTTTAAATTGTTACAAACAAACTCTGTTTTGATTTCCTGCCATTCGAGCTAGTGAGGTTACGGTGGTCAGTTTTACAAAGCTGCATTTAAAAATGTTGCCGGAAACGTGGGTCGGCATGGATAGCATGCACGAGGCAGCAACTTGGCCAATTCCGTTGTTTCGCATTAACTTTGGCAATAAGCGCAGCGCAATGCATACCAAGAGAGAAAGAGAGAGAGGGATGATGGAATTCAGTTGGAAAACTACTGTTTGTTTTTTCTCTTTCAGCTAGCGAAACTTCTCAATCGTTCCCAGCTTCGGCAATGTTACCATATTGAATTTAGGCATATGGTTAGATGTACAGCGTTGCAAAAAAACATATTAATCTGGCTAATTGAAATTAAAAGTTTTGTTTGTTCAAATTAAGGCGGGAATAATGAGTTCATTAAGATATACCCGCAAGATTGAATTAATAAAGCTGGATAAAATGTAGAAAAACTTGATTAATTAAAAAATATCCAAATTGAAAGTGGTTCTCTACCTCGTTAAAATTGTCAAAGCACGGAGGATTTTTCGAAATATGCATTATTAAACAATTATGCTACAACTAACCGATTGAAAATCAATCATTGCTTGTCAAACTAATATAAACTTAGTAACAAACCAAGAATGTAATATATTAGAATAAATTTATATTTGCCCATTATTGGGTGCAAATTGGACGAAACATAGGTGGCCCGAAAAAAGTTGACAATGTTTTTTGATGACCTGTAAATAGTTTTATTTGCCAACAAATTTCTACAATTACCATATGTGTGCATAGAAGAGAAAACGTGCAATTAGCAGATACCAAAATTATTAATATAAAACAAATAATTTATGTGTTACAAGTCTTCAAACTTTACCGTTTTTGTAATTTCTGTAGTTTATGCATTTCAGAGCCAAATTTTACTAACAACTTTATTTCATTTATCTTGATGTAAACATCAATTTTTTAATAAGATTGTGAAGACTGTACTGATATATAAAATTGATATTATAAACAATTATCTTTGTTAGAGCAAGGCAAAGTGCTAAGGGCAATTAAGACATGGAAATGCAATGAAAAAGATTATGAACCACTGATTTGTTGATAATATTAATGATAACCAAAAATGATTAGATGTTCTATCACCTCACCTTAATCAGCAGTCGAATCAGAGATCAAACACGCTTCATTTAACATCGCAGAATATTACACACACCCACACAGACACACACACATGCAGGAGCGCTTAACGAAAAGTTCTGGTTGGACAAGACTACAGAAGTGAATAGAAGTGATTCCAACGTGAATTTGGAACTATCCACAATGAAGACACGACAGACTCAAAGAAACGTTTAGGTGTGGGCCTGCTCAACTTCTGTGCAAGTCCTAGAGTATCCTATACACACACACACACTGGCACACAAACACACACACACACACACACAAACAAATACACACACACACACACTGGCACACAAACACACACGGTTGCAGCTACACGTCACACCTCTGCCGCCATCAATGTGCAACAGAACAACACACACCGAC